>CAUYRT010054984.1:0-54394 GCA_963574885.1 Lepilemur ruficaudatus
TAATTGGCCAACTAAATATATATAGAAAAAATTAGCTGGGCATGGTGGCGCATGCCTGTAGTCCCAGCTACTCGGGAGGCTGAGGCAGAAGGATCACTTGAGCCCCAGAGTTTGAGGTTGCTGAGAGCCAGGCTGAGGCCACGGCACTCTAGCCTAGGCAACACAGTGAGACTCTGTCTCCAAAAAATAATAATAATAAAAAAAATAAAAATACATCATGAATAGTTTTGCAGGTAAATAAATATTCTGTACATGATTTCTAAAGGTTTCACAGTAGTCCATGTTGAGTCATTTTTTAATTTATTAAATCATTTTGCCGTTGAGATTTCAGTCAATTCCAAGTTCGCACTGTTATAAAAAATACTGTACGAATATAGTTGCATGAAAGTTGTTACATATGTGTATCTCTGATCATTTTCTTAGGATCCCATGGAATTGAAGGATTAAAGGCCAAGAACATTTTAACTAGAAGATACTAGAAGATACATATCTTCTAGTTGCACATCCTCCTCAAAAAAAAAAAGTACCAAGTTATAATCGGATTAGAGTTCCAAAAATATTTTTTCTCCCACTTCTTCCCCCTTACGTTTGCTCTTAAGGTTCATTGTAACATGATTTTTCATGGATAGGTATGTTGCCAGGGAGTGGAGGGAGTGGTGTGAGCCCTTTAGAACGCAGCATGATTCCACCAAGACCCCAAGCCCCCGAAGGCACTCAACCTTGGGGAAGGCAGGGTGGGGAGTAGACCCATGCTTTCTTTTACCTTGCAAACAAAAAGAGCTCCAAGCCCAGGTCTTGCTCCATTACTTCCTACATTCAAGAAAGAACCAAACCCAAACTGAGGTTTTTTTTGTATATAAAGAATATAAAGCCAGATGAATAATCTCTACACAACTAATCTGAGATATTTTTTCTCTGCTAATAAAGAAGACAGCTTTCTTATTTTCCAACCTGTGCAAATGGCTCAAAGTTTCTATTTTTCTCAAACTGTCAAGAAAAGGATTCATTATTCTTTGCACATATATGTCTACATTTTGCTGTGAAAGTCAATATTTATTGCACTTCTTTTCTGCATTTCTTAATGGAACATGTGTGTGATTATTGAATAAACATGAATGTATTGAGTTTTGCAACACTTCTACTCCAGTAATTTGTTAGGATTTTTTCACTCCTCTAACTCAAAACAGATTTATTTTTTTAATAAGATTTTGCAAGTTCTTCGTCCACAGTATCCACTAGATATATTTCATTTTCAAAATATAAACTGCTGCACCTGGGCAGTGATTTTTGATCACCCCAAATGGTTTATAATGGTTTCTAGAATAGAACAACGGCATGCACACTCACCAGATGTACTTCAGCTCATGCATTACATTTTGGTTCAAATTTTTTGGTCTGCTTATTCCATCTCAGCCTCTCTGACCACATTCTCAGGCTTTATTTCACCCTCATTTGCACATCATGCAAGAGAGCACTTCAGCTGAATAAAGCATCCTTTGAAAGATTTCACCTGGAGATGGAAGATCTCATGAATTTCTGTTGAGCAAGTTTATTATTGTATTATTATTTATTGAAGCATTATTTAGTATTTATTTATTATAATTATTTATAAATTTTAAGATATTAGAAATAAAATTATTCAGTAATTTTTATTAATTATTACTTACTGACACATTCCTGTTATACTCCCAACTTTACAGAGTTTTTAGGTAGTATTGTCTTCTCTCCTAAGGCATCCTGGCAGTATTCCTCAGTAAGAAGACTCAATTCCAAACCAAAATTTTCAACTGCGTTAGTTTTTCCCACTGTTAATGATAAATTTTGTGATTTTTTAAAAAATATATAGATAGAACTAGTTTTTTTTTTTTAAGTTTTAAAAATGTCCCAAGTCTATGACAAGATTTTACTGCACTAACACACACCCACCAGACCTTCCTAACCAGACCTTCCTATATCTGTCATAATAAAATGAATCCATAGAAATAAATGCAGGCAATACACAAGGCTTGAAAATCTACAAATTAGTCAATATTTTCATTTTTAATTTTTGTCTTACCAAAATAATGGTGTTTTTAGGCTTGGAACATTTAGCTGGTGGTTAAGCAATCTTTTATAGAGATATTTGTGGAGTCTTTAATATCATTAGTAATCCCCCTCCTCCCACCCCATACACACACAAAAAAAGCATAGCTTTTCACTGAAGAAGAGACATTAATTCACATTCTTTACTCCTCTAGGCTAAGTACATGTCTAGGTTTATTATCCCCAACCACAACCTTTCCCCTCAGGTCAGAATAACAACTCACATAATAGCCACTGCCTCGACATTACCACTTGGATGATCAATAAACAACTCAAACTTAATAACCTAGCTAAGAAAATACTCTTGCCGTACCCTTCAAATCAATACCTCTCCTCCAGTCTTACCGATCTCAGCCATGCTCAAAGTAAGACCCTAGGGGCCAGGTTTGATTGTCCTTTCCCCTTCCCCAACATGCAGTTCAACACCAAGTCCCATGGGCACTAACCTCCAATACAGGCCAAGTCACTCACCTTCTCTCCATAGCCACTGCTACCATCTTGGCACAAGCCGCTATCATCTCTCACCTGAAATTCAGAAATCTCTCCGTGGGTTTCTCTCTGTTTCTGCTTTTGATCCATTATTATACGTTCACTGCAGAGCAAAGTGTAAACCAGAATATGAGGGCCCTGCCCAAACCCCACACTGGCTTCCAGTACATTCAGAATAGATCCCCAGCTCTGCCCTACATGAATGGGCCATGCACCCTCTACAACCACATCTCATACAACCATCCCTTCACTTCCTATGATCTGCACTTCCTGGTGTTTTGTTCCTCAAACATGCCAAGTGCATAGTTCTCTTGGATTTTTCTCCTTTCTGCTTCTCTGAGTGGAGCTCTCTCCCCACTTATCTTTGCATGACTGACATAGGAGCCCTGTTGGAGAAGAAAACTGCTCTCTCATTCACCACTGTAACCACAATGTCTACATTTACATGGTAGGTTCTCAACAAATACTCACTGAATAAATGAATTTCTCAATCAATCAGAAAGTCAAACTCGTTGGTTTGTCTTCAAGTCCCCTCACAATCCTGCCCTAACCTACGTTTGTCGGTGCTCTCCCAATATGTACGTACAAGCCACATATCAGACTAGCCACTGTTTCCTAAAGACACAGTGAAACTTCATACCCATTAATTCATTCTCAAGCATCCTTTCTTACCCTTCCCCAATCCCTCCATCCCCAATTTCCCTGGATTAAATTATACTCAAGGTTCAACTCAAATGTTCTCTTGTCCACTGAGCTGCTACGGTTTTCTCCTATGAGTCCAGGTACTCTTTTCTACCTATTGGAGGGTCCTTAATGCAGCCCTCCTTTCCTAATTAGATGTGTCTATCATAAATGGGATAGTTTTTCTCTTTACTGATGTGAATTTTGTGATTCAGAATATATATGGATAGATAGAGCTAGTTTGGCGGGTTGTTTTGTTTTGGGGGTGTTTTTTGTTTGTTTGTTTTTTGCTTCTCTTGCAAAAATTTCTTGCTTCTCCAGGATATGCTATGTTCTTTGGAAGCAGAAACTTAGTCATTCCCACATCCGTCATAATACACAGTCTAGTCCACAGTAAGGGCTCAATAAATACTTTTTGGATTGAACTGAATTGAATTTAACTGAACTGGACTATGAGAAAGATGACCCATAAACTAAACTCTGTCTCTAATCAGGAGCTTTAAACTCTCAGTTGATTGTGAAATACATAGTACAACTGTCCAATTTAATGGGATAGGGGTGGATTTCCTTGTGCTGAGAAATTTTCTCTGAGTTTGCTCTGCCTGTTGCAAAGAGAGATATGGTTAGGAACCACCGACCTTGTGTTTTCTGTATCTCTGTCTTAAATCTCCAGCTGCTTATTTATCCTTTATCCCTATGTTTGGCAGAAGTTAGGTTGCTTCTCTCACACATGTTTTTCCTGCAGAGTGTTGATATTGGGCTATATCCTCTATGATAACAAAATACCAGATTTCTCAGGTCATCGGTTTAATGCAGCTGTGGTTGGTTGAGGTTCATGAAAGTCACCACTCATCATCTGTTTATATCACTGCCCTAGTGATGTTAGGGGCTTTTCTTTGCTGGAGAGTCAGAACTTTTATCCTCAGACCCACAAAAGTCCCCCTACTTCTTATTAATTGGCAGGAGTATGGTGAATTATATGGGGCAAGGCATTCTGTGGGTGTTCAGCAAAGACTCTGTAGCAACTTAGTAGAGAGGCCAGGAGGAAATAGGCTTAAGTAGTTTCTTCTTGAATTAATCCCATCTGATCCCATTAGAGTCAAGAAAAAAATCTGTAGTGTCACAGGGTGGCACACTGTCTTCTCAGACAAGGCTGGCTACAGGGAATACATGTGTAGAGGACACAAGAGAATCTTAAGTCAGAAGGTGCAGTGGTTCCATCTGGGCATTCCTGGAGCTCTAAAATGCAGGGCCAAGGCCTAGCTGAAGCAAGGCAACAGTACAGCACAGGTGTGCAAAACGTAGCAGGTTGCAATGGCCCAACACAAGCTAGAGTGCTGCCAATAAACCTCCCCTCCTCAGCTTTGGTCTCCAGGTACATAAAGGACATCTATTCCTGAGATGCCCACAGGGGTGAGGTGAGTATACCATACTACCGCTTGGTGGCACCATCTTGGTGCCTGCCACAGATAGGGAAGAAGATCCTGAAACTGGTCAAAGGCCTGCATCTCCCTCCCCTTCTTCCCCAGTCACTACTTCTCTACTCTTCAGGTACCGCACAGCATGACCCCTTCTTGCCCCCTCACCCAAAAGACAGAGGAGTCACTATTTCAAATGAAACACAAGGTCTAAGCAATGGGCTGGGAATTGACCCAAAAAAGCCTAGTTCTTCATAGCTACTAAACTTATAGCAGTAGGGAGAAAAGGAAGGCTGGTTCAGGATTAGCTGACAGCAACTTTTTCAATTTGATTCAGTTCGATTCAATTCAATTGTTAGGGTGAGAGGAGATGGGAAAGGGTGGGTAAAAGCATTCAAGGCTGAACAGTTAGCTCATTGCTCTATGCGGTAGTCCCCAAACTTTTGGCACCAGGGACTGGTTTCACAGAAGACAATTTTTCCACCGACTAGAGCCAGTGGGGGCAGGGATGGTTTTGGGATGATTCAAGCACATTACATTTATTTTGCAAATCTCTCTGTTAATGATAATCTGCATTGGCAGCTGCTTCCCAGCGCTAGCATCACCACCTCAGCTCCACCTCAGATCATCAGGCATTAGATTCTCATAAGGAGCACACAACCTAGATCCCTTGCGTGTGCAGTTCACAGTGCGGTTTGTGCTCCTATGAGAATAAAAGGCCCTGACAGACAGGAGGCAGATCTCAGGTGGTGGTGGGAGCATGGAGAATGGCTGTAAATACAGATGAAGCTTTGCACGCTTGCCCACTGCTCACCTCCTGCTGTGTGGCCCAGTTGCTAACACACCACAGACCACTACTGGTCTGTGGCCCAGGGGTTGGGGACCACAGCTCTGTAGGGTGATGTGGCTACTGGAAGGTTTACTGAATGCAGGTGAGAAACAAAGACAGAACCACGTGCAGATTTATCTCAACTATGCTGTTAAGGAAGAGCATGGTGTAGCGGGAGAAGCGGGCCCTGCAACTAATCAGACTCCAAATGTGGCCTCATGGGTCTCCCCTGTCTGGTTGTGCCCTGGAGGTCAGTGAGGGTGTGCTCAGTCCCAGTAAGTCAGGATTATGTGAACAAAGCTGATTGCCTTAAATGTCGCATGTAAATTAAACACTGGAAGGTGGAAGAGAGGTCGCTGCCCATCATCACAGACGAAGGCAGCTCCTTATCCTCCTCCACTTTTCTTCACTGCAGTGGACTCTGAAATGTGTTTCCATGACTTCGTGACAACGAAGACATGTCTGAGGTTGAGGAATTTACCTCACTTCAAACTAAACAAAGAAAGCCCATTAAGAAGATGCCACCCTAGAGGTTCTTACAAGAAAATCCTCTGTCCCCAGAATCTACCAAGATGTCCTGTAGAGAGAGTGAAAGAGGGCATGTCCTCTCTTCAGACACATTAGCTTACTCTGGCCAATAAAGAGGCCCTTTCCTCTGCGTGTGTAGCGCATATGTGTGTATGTGCACGGGTGTTTGAATGTGTGCAGGAAAGTGTTTATTTATTTCAAGAACTGCCTGCTGGGTTGCAAGCTTCATGGAGACATAAAAGTAAACATGAAATAACAAATAATAATAAAGTGTGTTGATATAGGACCTTACCATCCACCCTGCCGAGCTTTTAAGGATTTAAAAGCATGTTTTTCCAAGAACAATTTGCAGGGTGGATATTCAGTACTTAAGACACCAAATATTGTTGAGACAAATTCCAAATGCTGATCTCTTGTAATTATTTTATATCAAAAGGATTAATATCATTTTCCCATTATATAGAGTAAAACCACTATGCTCCACTAAGCTTCATCAAAGTTCCTAAGAAATGTTGGGAAGAACAGCAGCATGATCCCCCCAAGGCCCCCCGGACTGCCTCTTCTTCCAAGTATCTCCAGAAACTCCCACTGAAATAGCATGTCTGCTTTGCCCCATGAAGATAAAACTGTGCCTTATTAATGAGCAAAGCAATATATAGACTCAGGCTAGATCACATAACATGAGATATTAGAAGATAAGCAAGACTCCTTGGGGTTCTGAATCAAATGTGATGAAAGTGGCATTGAGTTTGATGCCAGGTTTAGTTCCCTTAAAACATCAAAATTATATTTGGAGGAGGCAGGTGTGGGTAATTGTGTCACATTCATTTGGATCCTGTAATTACAACATTCAGACCAAGAGAGTGATATGTGCCTATACTTTGGTTGGGTACTTGCACCTAGAACTGGGTTCAGTTCTGGGGGGTGTATTTTGAGGGAGATTAGCCAGAAAGTCTCCAGAGACAGAAACCACAGTGTGATGAATTCAGAAATTATTTCACGGGAAATACATTTCAGGAAATTGGGACTGTAAAGCTGGAGAAAAGGAGAGTGAGAGAGAGAAATGTAAGCCAAATTTTTGAAAGTTTTTCATACTGCATTTCTTATCTTTTTCCAAGTAGGTTATGAATTCTCTGTCTGTATAGCTTTTTCTTCTTCAAATGCTCTTCCTCTTCCTCTTGCCTGTTGATGCCTCCAGATCTAGCTTAGCGTCATCTTTTCCACAAAACCCTCCATGAGTCCCTTCCATTTCCTGTCTCCTGCCATAAGCAGAGGACTAGACATTCTTCCTCTCTGCACCCTATTATTATCCAAAAAGCTTTTCACACTGTAGTAAAATTTTGTATTTCCTTGTCTGTCTCTATTTCCACTCCCATAACGCTACAGGCAGGGAGTAGATTATGCATTTCTTTCATTAATTTTTTGACCTCCCTTTGCTGAGTATTTTGCTCTTTCCTAAATACTGTGCCAAGGCTAGGGATACAAAGGAGAATGATTTAGCCTCTGTCCCTGCAGAATACAAAAAAGGAAAAACAGATGCCAACATCAGAAATAAGACAAAGATGTTTCCTCTCACATCTTCTCTTCAATATTGTATTAGAGCTTCCAACCAATGCAATAAAGCAAGAAAAAGAATAAAAGGAACCCAGACTGGAAAGAAAGATGTAAAATTACATTTACTAACTGATGACATGATAGTATGTGTAGAAAATCGAAGAGAATCTAGAACTAAAAAATGAAGTTAGCAAGACTATATGATAGATAATTCACAGAAAATCAAATGTATTTCTACATATTAGGAACAATTGGAAATTGAAATTTAAAAATCAATACCATCTCTGATTGCATCAAAAAACATAAAGTAAGTAGGAATAAATCTTCACAAAAATATAAGTGACTTGTACACTGAAAACTACAAGATATTGCTGAGAGAAATTAAATAAGATTTAAACAAAAGAAGAAATATTTGTGTTCATGGGTTGGAAAACCCAATATTGTAAGATGTCAAATATCTCTGGATTAATCTCTAGATTCAATGCAATCCCAATCAAAATTACAGCAGTCTTATTTTTGGTAGAAAT
This sequence comes from Lepilemur ruficaudatus, assembly GCA_963574885.1. Classification (NCBI taxonomy): domain Eukaryota; kingdom Metazoa; phylum Chordata; class Mammalia; order Primates; family Lepilemuridae; genus Lepilemur; species Lepilemur ruficaudatus. Next base: position 8,109 of record CAUYRT010054984.1, read on the forward strand.
TGACCACCTGATTCTAAAATTTATGTCAAAATGCAAAGAATAGAGAATAGTCAAAATAACTCTGAAAAGAATAACAACTTTAGAAGATCAATACTACCTAAGTTCAAGACTTATTAAAAGATATTGTAATCAAGACAGTGTGGTATTTGTGTGAAAAAAGAGAAAACCATCAATGGAATAGAATACAGATTATAGAAATAGATCCATACATACATGGGCTTATATGAATGTTGACAAAGTTGCAAAGGCAATTCATTGATGAAAGTATAGTCTTCTTAACAAATGTTGTTGGAACCATTGGATATCTGTATGCAAAAATAGGAAAAGAGGCTTTGATCAATACATTATACTACATGCACAAATAATCTCAAAATGGATTATTGAGCTAAATGTAAAACTTAAAATTATAAAACTTCTACATGAAAAATGGAAGAAAACCTTTGTGACTTTGGATTTGGAGAAGATTTCTTAGACACAACATCAAAATCATGTTCTATAAAAATAAAAGAAAAATTGATAAATTGGACTTCATCAAAATTAAAATTTCTGCTCTTTAAGAGATATCATTAAGAGAATGAAAAGACAAACCACAAACTGAGAGAAACACATTTACAGTACACATATCTGATAAAGGACCTATGTCTACAATATATAAAGAAATCTGAAAATGCAATAAGAAAACAAACAGCCCAAGTTTTTCTAAGTGGGGAAAAGATTTGAACACATGATAAACACACGAAAAAATGCTCAATGTAATTAGCATTAGAAAAATACAAGGTAAAATGGCAATGAGACACAATTACATACTTATTAGAGGTTAAAAGACTATACCAAATGTTGACAAGAATGTGGAGCAAATACAACACTGACATACTGCTAACGAGCATCTAAAATAGTAGCACTGCTTTGGAAAACAGATTGGCAGTTTTTTTAAAAAGTTAAGCAAGCACTTACCATATGATCCAACAAGTCCACTCCTAGTTATTTATTAAAAAGACACAAAAACTTATGTCCATTCCAAGACTTGAACACTAATGTTCATAGAACTTTATTTGTAATAGGCAAAAACTTGAAACAACCTAAATGCCCATAAGCTATGCTATAGCCATATAAGGGACTACTACTCAGCAATAGAAATGAATTAACTATTGATATGCTCTACAACATGGCTAAATATCAAAATAATTAAAATTGCAGGGAAGGATTGAAAAGGGCACAAGGAAGCTTTTGGTGATAGCTGTGTTCATTATCTTGATGATGGTGATGATTTCACGATGTATACAAAACTCATTGAATTATACATTTAACTTATATGTAGTTTGTTATTTATCAGTTATCCCTCTAAAAAAGTTATTTTTGAAAACACAGCAAATAACAATTTTTAGGAGCCTAATTTTCAGTGTGTGCGACATAGCAGAAGCCCAAGATATGTTAAAGCATGTGAGTGATCTAATTAGATTAAGTTTCTGTTGTTCCAAAGTACAGAACTAGGCTGAGAAGGCAGATCTCGGCTTAATACATTCATTAGAGATGTCCAATAACAGAATGAGTTTCTAAATCAGGGAAGTGTCTAGCAGAGTGACGAAAATTGTGATTATGAAGCAAAAGAGACTAGAGTTCAAATTCTGGTTTTGCTTCTTACTGGTGACCTTGAGCAAGTCACTTAAATTCTCTAAGCCTCTGTTTCCTCATCTATAAAGCAGAGACAACAGTAGCATGTACACCATAGAAATGTTATGAATGATAGTGAGATAAAGTTTGTAAAATATACTATTGAACTGACAGCTGCACTGGGTGAAAGGTTGAGCCAGTTGGGTACAAGTTGTTAAATGACAGTATTTGTGTAAATATGGTAATACTGGACATGTTATTCAGGGTGTCCAGTTACTTACTCAGAAATGCTGGTCCAAGGACCACTGATGGGAAGGGTAACAGAGCCAAAGGGGGGCTCAGGAAATCTCAGAAGCAAGCCTTCTCATTATTTGCTCAACCCTCAATCTTTCTAAATATCCTGGCTTATTTCATCGAACATTAACAGCTCCTGCCCTCTTTGACCACTCCAATATTTGTAGGTATCCTATGCTGCAAACTCAGGTCCCCACAAAGTCCTCCTAGGCTTAGTAATAAAGTCAAAAAAGCTCAGTTACTTTGCCTGCAGCGTGTTCCTAACAGAGTAGTACATCCCAAATCCATTTGTGCAGAAACTCTTTCTCCACAAAAAAAACTATTTTGTAATACTGCTACAAGTCACTAAGGGCAACAAACATACCTAAAGGGGATTTTAAGGGGCCTGCTTTGACAACATCCTTTATTATGAATTTCCCTTTGATGAGTTCCCAGTTATCAATGCTTACATAAAATCTTGATTCATGAAAATGAATTCGGCAACTATAGAACTGCCTCTTTGAAGGCTCTAATTGGCCAAACAAGCTGAAAGAAATGTGTAACAGACACAGTGCTTCCCCCATTTTATAGACGAGGAAAAGGAATAATTTCCTTGCTCAAGGCCATGCAGAAGGAGCGCACTAGAAGAGTCAAAGGAACTCAAGAATTCCTGATTGCCGATCCCATATATGATTTCCCAAGGCCCAGCCGTTCTAACATCTGTGGCCAGTTAGCTCTTTGTTCCCTTGATGCTGGGATAAAACCAAGGGCTGCCTTATTCCAGGCCCAGCCTTTTCTTTCTTTAGACTGATGACCTTAAAACTACAGATGCATGATGTTTACTCATTGGGTGGACGTGAGTTTATTTTTCTATTTTTGAATCGGCAGGTTTCCTCTCTAATGATGTGCAATCATAAATCTGGCAGACTGTTTCATTCCACATGCTGAAAGAAGGCTACAGGAAACAGTTCCATTCTGAATGGCACAGAATTTGTGATTTGCATGCACCTTTAGAGTCAAAATAAAACATTTGCCCTGGATTGGCCCGAGTTTAATTAAAATGATGAGAATGTGTGATAGGCATTTGGTCTAAGGCAAAAAGGATGCACAGTATTGAAATTTGGAACAAACATTTTTTTTAAATGAGAAATGCATGGTTGGCAGTGATAAGAAATGCCAAGACTATGTATTACATGGGATCACGGGTTGAAAACAGAAAATATCCTAAAAATTCTGGTGCAATGTGAAACTGTTGTAGGAAGGTTTGGATAGGATTACATGCTTTACGGATAATGTCCCTGTAACTAACACTGTAGATGTTTATAATCTTTTCTATAGTCTTTTTGTGGCTCACTATGTATAGCTGATGGGTGGCTCATCAGTCCTGGCAGATTTTTCCATTTAACTACTCAGGGAAGAAGGAAGAGGAGATATATATATGTATTTTTTTTTTATCTCTGCGGGTTAAGCTCTGCAAAATTGAGGCTCATCCCAGAACACCGATGAAACAAAGTCAAAATGGCCAAGCATAGAAAGTGGATAACTAATCATTTGAATTGGGGATTATTAAAATTGACCACTTTTTCTACTGCAAGAATTGTAATATGGCTGATATTAAAGAAAGTTTCCTATTACATTCTAAGTTCTATTTAAATAAACACACACAGATAGTTGGCTAAATAGACCTGCAGGTACATATTGCTCAGAGTCTTGAAGTGAAGACAGTTGAATGAGGTAGAAATCTGAGCTGTGGACACTCTCTCATTTCATAGGACACCTTTAAGCTTCATTGCATATTAAGTAAATATAAAAATTCCTACGTAAGGTACATGTATAATCACTTACAAGGAGAATTATCACATCATGAACACAAACCATCTTAATTATTAAGGTAGCTCAGCCTAACAGAATATATCTCAAACCACTGTATACATAATGAATAGAGTTGTTCGTGTAGATGAGTAATGTTTGGCCTAATTAGGATAGATTGTTTTGTTAATCTGTGCCAGTATCCCCAAAGACATCCCCAAATTCCACTAAAAAATGGATGATTAATATACCACCTCCATGGAACCCAAATTTCCAACTTGAAGATCGCCTTAGAAGTCTTTAAGTCTGGCTTTGAGCCCTACATACCTCAACTCAAAGAGAAGAAACAGAAAATAGGCTGGAAAAATGGCGAATGGCTTATATCCTCTTCCCTTGGGAGAAACAGACAGTTACTGCCGAAGATAACCAGTGTGACTTTCCATTTAGACCATAAAGAGATCCATGCTTTGCCTTATTATCTTTAATAATGATGTTTGTCTTCCAAATAGCTCTACCCAAGTTTCAGTGTCGAGCTTTAAACAGTACCAGACGTTGTTTCAGCATCCTGAGGAGCTCAATAACACTGTAAGAAAAAGCTTTTCATTTAAATCTGACCTTTTTATTCTATTCACTTCAAATGCTTAAAAAAATATAATCTTGAATTTTAGAAGCTGCAAAGTTTCCAGCTTGACTTTGCCAATATGGCTGCATCTTAGGTAATAATATCAAGAAAGAAATGATGAAAGATTGCCAAATACCCTAAATACGATATTGCCAAATACCCTAAATATGAAATATTCAAATATGCACTTGGATCAAAACCCACATCAGTTCAAAGGTGCATGGAGGGAAAGGAGACTGTCTTAAGTTCAAGGGAGGTGTGAACATCTGTTGCAAACATCCTCTCTTGGGTAGTGTCAGGCTCATCTAAACAACTTTATATGCCAGTCAAATACCGCATAGCTGAGGACCTCACAGAATCAAAACTCACACTTACGAAGATTTAGTTTTCGTAAGAATAAATGTAAATGAAAGAACGCACAAAAATCTACAACCCTCGTAGCTTAATTTCTTTTTGCTTTGAGACACGTTTTTAAAGCACAGGCTCCCTCTCTCTCTCTGTCTCTCTCTCTCTCACACACACACCCCCACTCGCCCACCCCCCTACCCACCACCTACACACACACAATCAAAATAATACATTATGACAGTATTTATCACATCCACCTTCAATACCAACATTATTTATCCTTTCAGTACACTAAGACTAGCACTAACACCAACATTTAATGAATGCTGGGATGATACTCTTCTAGAATATAAAGAAAAAATTTTTAATTTATTCACTCGTTTGCAAGGACTTATTGAACACAAACTATGAGCCAAACACTGTTCTAGGCAAAAGATTTTAAATTATAATAATGGTGAATGTTAAAATAACAGTACGTTATTCATCCATCTAACTCATAGAGGTTCCCAAGCAAGTAAAAAACAAGATAATGATGGAAAAAAAAAAAAACGGTGACCCGTTCTGTAGGCAAGTTCAAGTGGCAGTACCAGGTGACGATGGCATCACACAGTTTGTAATTCATTTAGCTTCCCCAGTTTTGAAACTATGGAATACTCTTTATTTTTTTACATTATTTTCATTTCTATGTATTAAATTATTATTTTATATAGTGCTATTTTAAATTTGCATGATTAAAATTCACTTACTATGCAATCATCCTGGTTGCTGGGTTTGCTAGTTGTTTGTGTTGCCTTCCAAATGTCCCAGAATAAAATCTTAATTCTTATCAGAGAAGCTACTCAGATAATTGTTTATATTTTGATATAAGAATCAAATAACTATAAAAATGTTGGAGCACTATACAGCCAAAAATCTTAATGATAAATGACCTACTAGAATACAGAAACTCATATTTCCATTTCTAATTATGCCATCTTCTATGAAACCTAATGTATAAAAAGTTTTAGTCTTATGAAAATTATTAAACAAAAAGTTACCTTGTTTTATTTATTATAGACCCAGATGACAGTCAATAAGAACTTTAGATCATGTGGCAACAACCATGTCAACCACATTAAGTGTCGATAACTTCAATGCCATCTTATGTATGATAAGCACGCAGTATCCATTAGGCCTTTTGACTTATTAACAAGAGCTCACAGACTCCTTCACTCCATTTGGGGGTTCACAGGATTCCCAAGAAGCTCAGATACAAAACCTTCCAGGCAGAAATGTGGTTGACCTCTTTTTTTTTTTCTTGTGGAGTATTCTGCCTTGAAGAAAATTTGAAGATGTTTGCAACATCTTCTATTCCACAATTTAAGCAGGTGATTTCATGCACCATCCTGTTTTATGTTCTCACCTGCATCATACAGTGCTATGGTTTTCCCTGGTGGAATACCATCTTATGACCTGGAGGGTCTTGTTCTAATGTAGGGAGAGGGGAGTATGGGATAGGAGAGGAGAAATTGCCCCACACCAGCTCTGATGGTCCTATTGATGACCCGTAACAGAAGATGAAAGCAAAATAGAAATACTAAGGAGTGTAACTTTTAATTATAAACTCTCTTGTAATAAAGCAAGATGAGTTTGGGAATTACTTTTTTTGGAATTCTTGGAAACAGAATCTAAAGCTTCCCTTTTACTAGATGGCATGAAGAAACAAGCTCTGAAGTCTTTATCGATTTATCTCAGTGCTGAAGTTTATTTTCCCTTTGTTTCCTGCAAGCCCACTAATGACCCTGTGTTGTCCCTTTAAGAAAAGGATATTGGAGAGTCTGAGGTGGATACAACAGACCTCACTAGAGGCTGAATGTGGATGTCTCAACACCAGTCAAATGGAAGGAGAAATAAAAACAAAAAGTATTTTTAATTGAAAAGTGTGCACTCACAAGCCCTGAGACTAAATATCGTCCCTGAAATGGGTGGTAATTCATTAGAGAAGGAAGACCCCAGAACTTACACGGATTGCCCTTTATCTGCAAAACAAATTTGGTGGGATTTCTGGAACAGTTATTCACACCAAGTCCTTTGATTTCAGAGGTTTTATTATTTTAGGACGGAGCTTGTGCTGCCAACAAACAAACTTCATGGGTGGCATGGTTCTCCTCCTCCTTTTGTTCCTGAGTGTCATTTTTGCTATTTTTGAAGCCCTAGGGGTCCGAATGGCCAGAACTCTCAGGAGAAGGATTCGATGCTCCTGGAACTTTCCTATTCTGCCTTAGGTCATTAGGAATCAGGTGTTGAAGCTCTGATTTTTTAAAGGAAGACATTATTTAAATTTAGATGCACGTAAATCTCAGTTTCTGTTTCCAACTGGTACCTTCTCAATATAAAATTCTCCCCTGCACTCTTGGCGGCTCACATGTCTGCCTTCTCTTCACTTTTCTGCCTTCCCACTTCACCCTCTCTTCCTAGTCCTGAATTTGGGATCTTGCCTGAATTAGAGCCCAGTCCCAGGAATCTCCACTAAGAACACCTAAGTTTCTTCTTATAAAAGATGGAGAAAGACTACCCCATAATGCTCTAGGTAGACGGTAAAGTTGCGAGGGAAACCACCTGCCTGCCTCTTTTTCAGTTTCCAACTCCAGGGAAGTTTTCTCTGAAGTAAACTGATTCCAAAGCCTGTCCCAGGCATGAGCGTGGGTGTGGCTCTCAATTAACAGCAGGACTCACTTCACATGGGTTCAGAAGCCTTTTCAGATTCACAGACCAGGTCAAAGGCCGGGTGCTGGCTGCCAGAGGACAGAGGGTGTCACACCCTAACTCACCAGGAAAGGAACTCTGGGTTTTTCATTTGTGTTTTACAGAATGTCAAATATGCTCTTGGCTCCTTGTAATAATACTAATTAGGCTTCGAAACTACAGCCTGGGCACACGTGTTAACCAGGCCCTGAGGAGCATTTGGGAATAGGTCTACAACTCTGGACACTGGGTCTACTTGTAGAAGAGCCCAAAGGACATAGCAAACACATAGCAAACTCTGAAGGGCTGTTCAGCTACTTGGGATCAAAGTTCACTTGCTCTTTGCTGTCTAGTTGTAAATTACTTCATTACACACACACACACACACACCATTAGGACTTTTTAGATATTTCAGAGCATTTTCTCCCCAAGTCTGCTTTTTTGGCTTTCAACTTTCTGTTTGACCTGCCTTTTGTCTGGGGGTGTGCACAAGCGTCTCCTACCTTAGAGATGTGGGTGACAGCCCTTTAACACCCAAAGTCCCCACAGGCAGCAAAGACACCTTCTTCACCCGTGACTTCTGATGCCTAAAATGCAAAGGCTTCTTTTTTAAAAAAAAAAAAAAAAAATCTTTTGATTTCTTTTCAAATAACTCCAGAATATTTGTGTTTCAAAATATTTGTGTAATATTTTAGTTATCTGTGTAAGATTTTTTCAGATGCTTTAGAGGAAACAGGTTTTGACACAAAGAAAGAAAATGTGACTACGCATGAGAAAGGGAGCCAGGAAGAGAGGAGGGGAAGGAAGTACAGAGGAAGGGAGGGAGAAAGGGGAAAAGGGAAGGAAGAAAGGGGGAAGAATGAAAGAAAAGAAATCACAAGAGTTGAGAGGGGCGAAGAGAACACCATGGGGCCAGGGAGGGGAGGCGTGGAAAGCACTAGAGACAAATCTCGCCTGCTTCTCAGGACACACCAAGGACAGCCTCTTTTACCTCCTATTCCGCACGTTCATTTCTGAGGGACGTTTCCAGACCAGAAGAGTTTGATTGCAGTCTGAAGCATTAGATTCACAGTCAAATTTCCCCGAAATGCTGAAAATGAGTTAAGTCCACAATTATCCCCAGAAACTAAAGATTCTGTTAGGTCATTTAAAAATATAATTTCACTGAAACTCCCTCAGTTCTCTCTCTCTTTTGCATTCGCATTTTATTTTTAAGGTGGTGTAAATCTCATCTTTGAAAACAGTTGCCATCAGGATCGGCGGGCTGATTCTGCTAAAGGGTCATGCAGACAGAAGAATGGCCGTGCCCTGTTAAACCCACTCCGAACTCTGCCCGGCGGCTCCTGCCCCGGGGGCTAGAAATTCAGGTCGCCTCTTTTCAGAGATGTTCAGGGTGCAAGGATGGGAAAGTTTGAAGTGAAAACACCTGATTTGAAACCTTGTTCTGAGAGTCACTCCGCACACTGCCCGCAGAAGTTCTTCCCATCAGCTCTTGCCAGAATGTCCCTTCTCAGCAAAGAAAATAAACACACAGATTGTTGTCAGCTTCAGTTTGCTGCCAAGCACCAAAGACTTCCGGGGACCTAGGCTCCTGTCTGAGGTCCCAGGGGAACATCCCCAGGTGTGCGGACGGAGGGGGCTGCGTACTGCAATCAGAGTAGAATCATAGCCAAGCACGTGGATTTCTTTTTTCAAACTCTTAGCTCAGACGTGATACAAAAATATCAAGATGTTCACCCAAGTATTACCGATCACAGTTTGAGCTATCAATCTGTCCAGTACTAAAACGCAAGCTTTGGTATTTTCAACTACTCTAAGGAAATTAACTCTAGCAGCATAACCTCCTGTTTTTTACAGACCTGCTGGGCTTCCGCAGCAGCGGGAAACGCCGTCTGATTCGACGGCTGCAATACTCCCCGGCATCCCTGCTAACGCAGCGCGGCGAGGCCTGAGCCCTTCTGTTTTACGCTGCACACTGATTTGGAAGCAAATATTTTTCCAACAACATCACCAAATTGAAAGCATTTTGAAAAATCTGAAGCTTGCACAGAATATTGTTTTGGAAAAACCAACCCTAGTGGATCTGTCAGTGACATAAACCAGCCCCTTCAGTTAAGCTTGAAAATGCGAGCTCGCCCTGTCAAACGTCTCTCCATTGCGTGTGTCTCTGCGCAGGGCAATCCGAGATCCGGTTGGAAAGGTGGGGTAGAATGCGATATATTTTTTCCATTATGTTCTTCTTGTTTATCAATAAAAACAATGACATCTGCCAGCTTTTAACATCCTGTGAGGCACAGTCATTTGTGAATAAGGTGTCTGGGCACAGTTGTGAATCTGAAATATTTGATTAGATATGCATTTTTTTAAAGTTGTAATTCACTCAATACCCAACTAGGTACTAACGGCTTACTACAGACAGTGCACTATGCCAGGTTCCATGATAGGCATAAACTTATTCAAGAAATGAAGCCAGTAATTTAAGGAATTTGCCCACTCTTGGGGGAGAAAATAAATCATGCAAATACCTGAATTCCAAGACATCATTCTTTCATAAAAATGAATTGCTTGGTACATCTTTCTCTTTTCTTTCTGATCTCTGTCGATTTGAGCATCAGCGCTTCTAATGGTCATCCCAGATGTGTCTACGTTGTCATTAACCAGTATGTAGGGGAAACTTATAAAATAAACTACACCTGCCTACGGACTGTGTTTTTCTACCTCAAATTCTCTAATAAAACACTCCCTCCAATACTCAAAACCCCCGCAGTTTGTCAAAATGGTTTCCTCCCCATTCTTATACTTTCATTTTCTTCTAGAAAATTTCAAAAATATACAAAATTAGAGTGAATATGTAATGCACCCCTATGTACCCTTCACTCAGTGTCAATGATTATCAATGCGTAGTCCATTTTTATCTGAATACCCACCTGCCCCCGCCCCATAATGCCCAGGCCAGATTATGTTAAAGCTAATCCCAAACATCATATCATTTCTTCTGTAAATATTTCAGTGCTGTTGCACTGATTTTTAAATTTCCTTTACATTTTAATGAATCCCTGATATTTTGAGGTATCAGTCAGGCTTCACATCCTACTTCACATCCTACAACATATGCTAATTTGTATTCTATCTACATGTATAAGTGGTAGAGTTGGCCCATCTATTTTAAACAAATGATCATTGGAATAGTCTATAAGCATCATCATTTTTAATCATCGCAGAGCTTTTGCACAGCTACGTATCTGAGTTTACAAGCTCACACTTTGTCAGTCACTTCCACACTATTATTTTGAGCATGTTAGTACTTGCCATTTATTTATTTAGAATATTTTATATTATAATGAGTTTCTCACATTCTTGTTTTCTTTCCTGCTCCCAGGCAGTTATTGATCGGTGCAAGTGTCCTCATTCCAAGGAACAATTCATCTGTCTTCTGGGAGAGAGTATGTCCAGTTCCTGGGTCTTTCCATGTGGTGTTGAAAGGACAAAAGTGGTAAGTTCAAGGACATTATCAGGAAAACCATTCGGACGCCTTGGAGATTCCAACGGGGAGGGCAGGGGGTGATGGAGGTGGGACAAACTCCTTATGGTGGAATAAGCAAGAAAGTGGAAATTGCATCATGAGGTTAAACAGGCAAGACGAATGGAAAAGGCGAGCGTCTTTAAGTGAAAAATTGCGTTTGCCAGGCTCACTTCTATTAGCAGAATAAAGTCCTGTGTTCAGGTGGTTGAATCAAAGCGTAAAAAGGAGAAATAAATTCCCTGGTGCCAATAAAAAGTCTGTCCTTGCTGCTCAAAGCAAAAGTTTTGAGACATTCAACAATAGGTCAAAATAACATTCTGTGTTCTGCACACCATATTCCAAACTCAAGCAAAATGTCTATGGATTTTTTTTTTTTTTAATTTCAAAGCCTTTTGATTAAAGTATACCAGAAGGGCCCTGACAGAGCAGGCTGTTTCTGCTCTTCTGCGGAAGGTTTCAATGGCCGCCGCACACTCTCTAAATCTATTTACTTCAAGGCTGGAATGAAACAAACATGACAGATGGTTTTTTAAAAAAATCAAAGGGGAAGTTCTTGGAACACATCCTTCAAAATAAAATTTTGTTTCTTTCTCTTTTTTTTTTTTTTTTGGAGCAGCTGAAATGATTTTTCAGAACATCTGATGAGCGATTTTAATACTTCAACTTTCTCCTCCATGAAGCAAGCCCATTCATTTGGAGACTTCTGTTCTTTTGTTTTATTTCTGTGAGTGTCTTTCTTTGACAAGACATAAAGTCTGAAAACGACAATATGCTAAATGAATGGACCCATAGTATATTTGGCTACACAAGGGCTGCTGGAGTATACTTTGGATTTTGACGGGATAATAGAATGCCTAACGGACAAAATCTTGAAAAAATAAAAAGAAAGTTAATGAGTCTTCATGTTTGCTATTGCCTGTGTACAAGGGGCCGAGCAATTTCCCGTCACCTGTTGCAAGACGGTAATTAGAAAGGGTACGCCATTCCCCTGAAGGCTGGAGAGCCTGATGGTTAGGAAAATGCCAGGAAAGGGAGGATGGAGGGATTGAGGGGCTCAAGAAAGGGATGGGGGAAGGGTTCTGTGCAGAGCTGGTTTGCTCCCACCCCTGCTCAGAGAAGCATGGGCTATAAGTATAGTCTCACTTACAAAGCTGAAATTTAACTTTAGGAAATGTGAAACTAACAATTGATATTAGCACAGTCCATCAAAAGCAAGTAATGGCTCTTGCTCCGGTTTGACATGGACTGGATATGAGGGAGAGAGGGGAGTTAAGTAGGACTCCCAGGTCTTCAGGGTGGGTCACTTGGGGTGGTGCCCTGAGTCACGGCAGGCAGGAGAAAGAACAGATTTCGATGCTAACACATCTGATTTCAAAGACATATCTAAGGACTCGCAGATTTAGAAATCATGCCATCTTTTGATCTCTCGGCTAAAAACTGGAGGACCGAGACCTCCACAGGACAGCAGCATGAGAATACAGTTTTAAAATGCAGACTTTGGAGTGCAAGGGACCTGCAGCAGAGTCTCTGCATCCCCACCTTCTTGCCATATGACCAGAGATCAGGTGAGACAGCCTTTCTGGGTTCTGTTGCTTATCATTCAAACACTGATGATCGAACCTGCTCCTTAGGATTTTAAGAGGCTCAAGTGAGGTGATGTGAAGCAAGTATCTGTCACAGAAATAGGCCCGGAATACAGCAACTCCTCCACTCAGGCCTCACAGTACCAGTCAAAAAAGGGTACATTGTACATGGGGCCACAAAATCTGCCCTGCCTATAGCCCCTACCAAGGAAACAAGGCATCATGTTACGTGAAATAAGCCAAACACTGCATGATTCCACCTGCACGAGCTATCCAAAGCCCTCAAACTCGCAGAGGCGGAGAGGAGCATGGTGGTTGCCAGAGGCTGGGGAGAGGGGGAAATGGGGAGTTGCTATTCCATGGGTGCAGAGTTTTAGTCATGCAAGATGAAAAAGTTCTAAAGATCTGCTGTACAACAATGTGTATATAATTAATAATACCATACTACGCACTGAAAAATTTAAGAGGGTAGATTTCGTGTTATGTGTTTTTTATCACAATTTTTTCAAAAGAAAGCAATGCTATGTAAACCCCTACCAACTCCCGCCATGGTCCCAAACTTTTATATCGTCTCTATAAGGACTACCTACGGATGGTTACCAGGAGTTATCCTGGCTATAAGCAAGAAAAGGTAATTAACAATGCAAGGGCAAAAGGATAAGTACTAAATGCTAAACAAGTAGTAAAGACAGAAAGTACATTGAGTTACAAAAGAATAATCACTTGCATCAAAGCGGTAGGAAGAAGAGGGGCAAGAGGCAGACAGCTGTGACCAGACACTCTGGGTCAGGCCCTGTCCGAAGCGTTTCCAGAAGGCACCGCTGCATGAGAAAGGAGAATCAGAAATAGATCAACACATCCCAGCCCATAGCACAGAACCTGGCCCAAACTCAGTGTTTCATAAACATTTGTTGAATGAATGTAAAATCCAAATTCCACAGAACCACCTACTACAAATTTTATTTACTTAGTTGACAGCAAGTTAATGACATGTTTACAAAGCTTATAACAAGGCCATTTGGTCTGGCAATGTCATTTGACACTAAAAACGAGCTTACGCTTTGACCCAGCAATTCCAATTCACGACGTCAGCCTAAAGAAACCCGGCTCAGAGCACGAGGAGACGGGTACAAAGATGATCATGACAATATTGTTTGTCATGGCAACAGCTGAACAAATTGTGGGAGACCTGCGATGTGGAGTGCTCCACAGCACTGAAAAGGAATGAGCCGGATCTATTATAACAACATGAAATGATCTCAAAGATGTACTATTGAGTAAAAAGGATTGTTGCAGAAAGATATGATATCATTTATGTTCAAAACATACACACATATATACACATACCCAAATACTATGTTGTTTCTCTAAATACACATGTGTGCACATAGAATATGGAAAAGGTCTGGAAGGACAAAAATATATCTGGCCTATACACACACACACACACACACACACAAATTTTTTTATGCATGTACATATGTATATAAATATATATCTGTATAAGAAAGAACACTAACTTTTAGGGACACAAGAAACTCAAAAGGATTATGCTTAGTGAAAGAAGCCAAACATAACTTCATAATATATAATTCTATCTATTTGAAATTTTAGAAAAGGCAAAACTCTAGTGACAGAAAGCAGTGGTTTCCAGAGACTATGGCATTGAGTAGGTGAATTGACTGCAAAGGGGCACAGAGGGACTTTTTGGGGGTGATGGAAATGTCTTATACTACGATCAAGACAGCAGCTACACAGGTACATACATTTGTCAGAACTTGTTGAATTATACACTTAAAACTGGTGATTTTTATTGTATGTAAATTATATCTCAATAATGTTAGATAAAGCATATAATAAAGGCTATTGGGGGATATGAGGTCTGTTATTAGGGGATTAATCTTTTAAAGAGATAATGTGCTATTTATTTTTTTATCATGGTATTATTTATATTATTTTAAATTCTTCTGCTCTTTACATAGCATATTACCACAAACTCATTTTTTATTCTTAGAAAAAAATGTGCTTTATACATGGGTTTAGTTACCTGGGCTGTTTCTAAATAGACGTGATGAATGTTTGAGGGAAAAATATGTGCCACACCCAATTTTAGCAAGAAAAAGAAGAAAGCTGGAGAGAGTTGCCCAGGAGCTGGGTTCGAAAGACAGAAAATCAGTATATCAAAGGGATATCTTCACCCCCATGCTCACTGCAGCACTGGTCACGATAGCCAAGATATGGAATCAATCCAAGAGTTCATCAATGTATGAATGGATAAAAGAAATGTGGTATATACACACAATGGAATATTACTCAGCCATAAAAAAGAATGGAATCCTGTTATTTACAGCAACCATGGATAAAACTGGGGTCAGTACGTTAAGTGAAATAAGCCAAGCACAGAAAGACTAACAATGCATGTCCTCACTTATATCTTGGAGGTTTGAAAGTTGACATTATGGAGGAAGAGAGTAGAATGATGGTTACCACTGGCTGGGAAGTGGGAGAGGGATAAAGAGAGATAGGTGGTATGTACAAACATACAGTTAGATTAAAGGAATAAGTTCTGGGGTTTGACAGCACAGGAGGGTGACTATAATTAACAACAATATATAATGTATTTCAAAGTAACTACAAGAGAAGATTTGAAACGTTCCCAACACAAAGAAATGATAAATGTTCAAGATTATGACTATCCGAAGTACCCTGATTTAATCACTACAATATCGTCCGCATGTGCCAAATTATCACATGTACCCCATAAATATGTACAAATATTATGCATCAGAATAAATAAATAAAAGTAATTGGCCATTTTCCATTCACTCCCCACCACTAACTCTCAGCCACTCCCCTCTAAGGGCCTCTGCCGTGTCATCTGAGTACGGGAGGCTGGATGCCAGCTAAGCTCCCGGGCCTCTTCCGGTCAGCAGCTGAGTGTCTGACTCCCTTGAAACCCAATCCACTAGGAAAAAAAAAGATCGAAAAAGAGCCTAAAAGGAAAAATAAAGTTAGAAATGACTCCGTCCATTTACATCCAAAGATCAGATTGTGAGTCTCCAAATTCCACATGCCCTGTTGCTTCTCAGTTTTTCTCATTCCCTGCAGCAAGAGAGTTCCTGCTCTCCTGGGAAGCCTGTCAGGCTGAAAACACACGGGGCCAGGACTGAGGGAATGACCTGAACTTCAGCCAAAGGAATTCATACGGCTCTTTTGAAAAATCTGTGGTAGAAACTCAACTACAAGAGTATGTATTTAGTCCTTTCACATCTGTTTTTTCTCTAACGACCTGTTAAAATATTTAATTATCTATGATATACACATAAAGAAATAAAAAATGGAGTGTTTTTTAACTACAGGGGTATTAGTTGGGTTTCCCCAAAGAAACCAAATCAATAGGATGTATGTGTGTGCGTACATATACACACATACATACACATACATGCACACGCATGCATAGAAAGAGAGTTCTCTTAAGGAATGGAGTCATGCAATTATGGATGCTAACAAGTCCCAACATCTGCATTTGGCAAGCTGGAGACCCAGGAGAGCCAATGGTATTGTTTCAGTACAAGGTGGGCAGGCTGAAGAACCGATGTTTCAGTTTGAGTCAGAAAAAAACCAGCATCTCAGCTCAAAGGCATCAAGCAGGAGGAGGTCCCCCTTACTTAAGAAAGGGTCACCCTTTTTGTTCTACTCAGGCCCTCAACTGATTGGATGAGGCCCACCCACATCAGGGAGGGCAATCTGCTTACTCACTCTACCAATCCAGATGTTAATCTCATCTAGAAACACCGTCACTGGCACAACGGGAATAATATTGGACTAAACATCCACGCACCTCACGGCCCAGTCAAACTGACACATGAAACCAAGCATCACAACAGGGAGGACTTAAATTCCATTCATTGTAAGGGCGCAAGAAACTGCACGAAACCAACACCTTCCCAAACAATTAAAAGACTCAGTAGTAACTAACTGAGTTCCTAAAGGAATCAGAACCACATGTAGGCATCATTTAGCTAGAGATTTCTTCTCTCGAGAAATCCACCTTCTTAAGAATACAAGAAACACACTTAAAGGTAAGGTTGGGCGATAATCCATTGACGTTAGCATCTTCCATGTGTTAATAGTTAATCCCAAATCTGGATGGAGACAAGGCAGATCTATTTGTACCGAATGAGTTGATAAATTCATGGTTCTTAATTTGCAAACTAATTGTGAGGCCTTGCCGTGCATTTGTTCTGTCTCTCAAAGTCCATGCTAATGACCGCTACCAGAAGTTCTTGTCCTTTGAGCCATCTTTTCCCCAGAGAAGAGATCACTGGGCTCTCTCACATTGAACCCCAGGCCTTCCGTCTCCGTGATGGCTGGCCAAGGTCAGGGCATAGTCTGGGCTAACGTGAACGGCCATCCTAGTTTTCCTAGGTCTATCTAGATTTTAGCACTGCAAGTTCCCCATCCCAGGAAACTCCTCGGTTCTGGTAAACTAGGATGTTTGCCTGCCGTGGTTCTGCCCCCGTCTGTCTCTCTGCTTTATGCCACTCTCCCCCTCCAGGTTGTCCTTCTTTCAATCCATTGGGAATGGCCAGCACACAGCACAGAGCCTGGCTCACAGGAAGCACTAAGTAATTATTTGTTGAAATAATGAATAAGAATAATAACATAACAATAGCTACTGTATATTGAGACCTTCTGTGTGCCTGTTGCAAGAATTATAAAAGTATTAATTCATCTAATCCTCTCAACAGCTTCATGAGATATAAAATATTATTTTCAAATTTTATAACTGAGACAACAGTGGCAAAGAGAATGCTTGAAAAAAAAGGAAATACAGCAAATCCTACTAATCAGTCCATCTGGGATGAGACCCTGTAAAGTTGGCCTTTCTAACATTGGACTTTAGCCAACTGAGATAATAAGACCTCTACCCTCCTAGAACATATCACCTCCTTTAACAAACTGAAACATAAGAAAAATATTCATTCTTTCTGAGCAAGCTGTTGCCCACCATAATTGCAGGCTGGAATTTTCTGGTGAAAATAATAATGAATACTGATCCAGAGAGTCAGCTGAAAAGCAGGAATCATGGTCTGGTGACACTGCAAATTTGCACATGGGAGCACCTGAGCTTGGGCCCTAGAGGGTACTGTGACCAAGAAGGTGGGGCTACCTGGAAGACCACACTCCAGAGGAAAATGGGTAAGTCAGCTCTCTGCTGGGAAGTGGACATGGGACTGGCAGTGACAATAGGGTACATCTTGTCCTGGGGAAACTTCCAGCCCCACAGCGTGGGTGCATCTTCCCTCTACCACCGGGGTAATAAGGATCATTCTCCACCTAAGAGGAAGTAATCTGATCAGTTCAGCCAACCTGATTTAGACAAGGTTTGTTCTCAGAGAAGCACATGCCATTAGGGGAAGTGCAAGAAATAACAGAAAGAGAAGCCAAGTTGGAGAGCTCCTCAGAGGATGTGGCAGAGGAAAACAAGACACAGAGAACAGATAGATTGGAAGAATCACTAAGGAAATCTGACACTTAATTCTAGACTGAGGTTAAATGTAAAATATGGCCAGAAGGACCTTGTAATAGCAAGATGCTGCCCCTCATCTACCATAATATTTTCCAAGCTTTGTAACCTGGGCTGATAGCCACATATTCTTAAAACCATGATATATGCTACATCCTTCTACCAGAAATTGATATGCCAAACAATTTCCCCTTGAGGAGCTATTAGGTCATTAGGTTTCTCATTATAGTAATTAGTGTAAAACTGAGAAAATCGTCAAGATAATTCAGGGATTTCTTTAAGCACTTCTGGCTACTAGCTAGACACAGCAAACAAAAACGGTTTTAGATAGAAATTTCTGAGTATTTGTCTCATTTCTTAACTGCTACTTGGCATAATATGTACACACAAGACAAAGGTAACTGGAAAGTAAGATTCAGATTATGAAATCTGGGGTCTTTTTCTTTCTTCCTCCCATAAATTTTGTACATTAAAATAACATTTTATTGTTAATGATTTTTAAATTTTGTCTAGCTATAAAGTAATAAGAATTCTCAATTTTTTGTGTTTCATACCCTGGTAGGATGTCAATTACCTCAAGAGCTATTTCAAAATTCTCGAAACTATATTAATTTTGAAAAATATCTCCATTTCAGCTATTCTTCTTCAATCTATTTGGCACTTTAGTGGAGGGAGTTCATGGATTTGGCAGGGAGTGTCCAAGAACCCAGTGGACAGTTTCAGAGTGTGTGATCACTCTAGATTAGTAATCCCAGTGTCAAGGATCTATTATAGCTGACTCATAGAATTAAAGTAATTGAAAGCAAGGTCTGAGCCATGTTATTATGCCCACTGCAAGCTTAGCACTCATTTCATTGATCCCTTCAACAAATATTTATTGAGTATCTTCCACATGTAACACCTCTGCTTGGCACTTTAGTGCGGGGAGGAGGGAGAGGGGGAGGCAGAAGATAAAATTAAATAAGACTCACAGCCTGATCCTTAAAGTTTACACTCTAGTAAGGGACATAAGTTCAACACATAATTACGATGCCCAAAAAAAAAATTACAGAGAAATGACTGTGGCATTTATGGAGAGGAGGAAAGATAGCCTTCAGTAAAGCTGGGGGGCGGTGAGAGTCAAGTCTGGGATTTCTTAGAAGATACAGATTTGAACCGAGCCTTAAAATTTAGGTGGAACGTTGGTAAGCAGAGTTAGAAAGAGAAGAGAATTAATTTCTTTAGTAAAACCCAACATGAACAAATGCTTATAGCAGGGAAAACAGGGCCGTGCCCACGTTATGTAAAGTTCCAACTCAAAATTTCTTATTAACTCTCCACCACTTTGAAAACCACAGCTGTCATAACACACCCCAAAATGTTATCTTGTGCACTAGTTATGAGACTACCCACTTATTGATTCCATCTGGGTGTCTAAAATGAAATCAGAAAGCTCTAGACAGACCCTAGTCAGTTCTCTCCTGATTAGTTTTCCCCTGGGCCTTTCTTCCCAAAATAAAGTTAAGTGCATTTAAGTTTCTAGGATCTTCTTCATATCCTTTGAAAATGCAGAATAAATATTATGTTGGCTCCTTTCTGCAGTCAATTAATGTATCTTTCTTGCCAATGTCATAAATATAACTTTTTTCAGCTGATGCTTCTCTTATTGCATACATATGCTATTGATAATTACTTGTTTTTGAATTCTTAACCATTTGTGCATGGAAATACATCTGAGGTTTAACTGTTAAGACTATTACATTACTAAATGTCTTATTTTATAAGTGAATAGGCCATCACAAACCCTGTTCCATGCGCTAAAATTGTACTCACCAAAGGAATCCATTTACCATACTGAAATCCTAAAACAATCAGGCGTTTCTGTAAGAAAGTTAATACAACAGCCTCTGTGCCTTCTCTGTAATCAATTTCCTGCAGCTTCTGTATGATGTCAGCTTAGGAAATTCTCTGGTTTTATTCTCTATGCTTAGATAAAACAATGATAATTCAATTAAAGATGCTCAATCTTGAAAATAAGTTGGAGAGAGGTCCTGTTTGGGTCTAGAGTCTTCTATGAAATTACAGCAGGCAATGGGAGTAGAGAGGGTCAGAACGGACAATGGCTCTCACACAAGGTTTTCCACATTAAAACATGTGTGCTTGTCTCTGCCTCTTTTTATTGCAATTTTCTGTTAGACTTCCTCCCCAAGGAAAGCAGAAAATACAGTGGGTTTTTTAAGTGTGAACGTTGCTTTTTCAAAGAGAGCACTTGAGATTTAGAGCTTGATGGTCATTTTCTATCAATCGTGGGTAATGTCTGAGCACATCTCCTCGGCTTCCTCTGCTGAGGTCAACCGATAGAGCCCTTCACTGGACAGCGGGGTGGTTTGGGTCTCCATCTGCCATCACCCCAGAGTGACTGTTCCAATTGTCGTGCACACCTGCTTGTTTTATGAAATGTGTTACAATTACAGCTGAAACAAATTGTCCATCATAAAAATAACAATGATAATATTAATACATAGTAATAATTAGTTTCTAACTCATTCCAGGATCCTGACCTCTCACACCTTTAGTGAGCCAATGTGCTCATGTCTTAAACCTAAATTGTGTCAGGATATTTTCAGATTTCTGTTGCCTAGCAGGTTTTAATTGGAAGACTTTCTGCCTGTGTATCTGGTCTCATCTTTGTAACAGTGGTGTTGAGCTTTATGAATAAGGATAGGGGAAAGGACGAAGCCACAGGAAATACACTTCTTTAATTTAGATTTATTAGGAAGTCTGAATGAGTTTTCTTGAAGTCTGAATTATAAAATCTTGAAGAGATTATTAACTACTAATTATATTACTTTTAGCTATAATAAATTATTGTCCAATAAGGGTCCTCTGACCATAAATACATATTTGTATTACTCACAATTTTCCCGTTAGCTTGTTGAAATGTAAAGCTGCTCCCAGATGATAGTTACATTATTGCTCTTAAATAGGCTCAAACCTGTGGTCAAACCAGTTGCCTGTGTTCATTCGCTTATTAAATGCCTTTTACACTGATCAGGTAAAGCTGCCTACCAGCCTAACCCCTAAGTTACTGACATTGATTTAATGACAGTAATGTGTCTGTTTCAATAGCAAATTCCATTTGGCTCAGAAAGATGTTTCAGTGAAGTTCTGAACTACACATGCGTGCTTGGCTTACACTTAAAAATAACATCAAAGTTATTTTGACCCAGCATTGCCCAACAGAAATAGATTGCCATTCCCGTACGTATTTTTAAAATTTTTCTGATGATTAGAAACATGGAGCATTTTTTCATATGTGTGTTTGTCATTAGCCCATCTTCTTTTGAAAAGTTTCCATTCATGTCTTTTGCCCACTTTTTAATGGGGTTGTTTGATTTTTTTCTTGCTGATTTGCTTGAGTTCTTTATAGATTCTAGTTATCAGCCCTTTATCGGATATAAAGCATGCAAATATTTTCTCCCATTCTGTAGGTTGTCTGTTCACTCTAATGATAGTTTCCTTGGCTGTGCAGAAGCTTTTTAATTTTATCAGATCCCATGTATTTATTTTTGTTATTGCTGTGATTGCTTTTGGGGTCTTCTTCACAAATTCTTTGCTGAGGCCAATGTATTGACCTAGATGGAACTGGAGACCATTTTTCTAAGTGAAGTATCATAAGAGTGGAAAAACAAACACTACATATACTCACCATTAAACTGGAACTAATCGATCAACACTTACGTGCACATATGGAAATAACATTCATTGGAAACCAAGCAGATGTGGGGGAGGAGGGGATGGCTAAATTCACACCCAATGGGTACAACGCACACAATGCACACTCTCTGGGGGATGGGCACACTTATAACTTTGACTCAAATAGTACGAAAGCTATTTATGTAACCAAAATGTTTGTATTCCCGTAATATTCTGAAATAAAACATAAAAAATAAATAAAATATCACATAAAAATCTCTAATATCCACATTGGGAAACGAAACAGGTAAAATTGATTTTAATAATATGTTTATCTAACCCAACATGTCCAAAATGTTATCATTTCAACATATAGTCAACACAAACACCACTACGATATTTACGTGGTTTTTGCTGTACTAAGACTTCAAAACACGGTTTGCATCTGCCCCCGACAGCACATCTTAGTTTGGACTAGCCACGTACCAACTGCTCAGGAGTCACTGGCGGCTGGTGGCTACTGAATGGGATGGCACAGTTTACAATAATTACAGCTCTTTCACAGCTTTTCCTTGAAACTGCTTAATACATATTTCTGGCTTTAAACTTAAGCCCTTAGAATTACTGCCCAAAGCAACAAAACAAAACAAAACAAAAAAAGGAGAATAAGAAGGGAAGAAAGAAAACGACTTTGGCCCCAATTTCTTACGATGGCTTACAAGGAGCTTCGCACCCGGCACCTACCCCTCTGCAGCCTCCTGGCACCTCCACCGCCTGCCCCCCCACCAACCTTCCCTTGAACTTGACACTCTGGCCAAACAGGAATTCTTCAAGTTCCCCGAATGCCCTGTTCTCCTGCCTCAGTCTTCACCCTTGCTCTTTCCTCTGCTTGAATAGCTCTTTCCACCCTCTCTTCCTTCTTGCTAATTCCCCCTCACCCTTCCGATCTCCGCCTAGACGCTCTCCCAGAACTGCCTGGACTATGTGTGCCACGGAATACACCCCGGGGCCTTGGGCTTCCCCTCCACAGGGCATTTATACACTTGAGGGTTGCACGTGTTTATGGCTTTTTAAACTGTCTAGCCTCCCTTCTAGACTTGAAGCTGCACGATGGCAAGAACCTGCCTTTTGTTTATAAATCATTGCTTTCCAGTTTTTAGCACATTCCTTGACTCATTGCAAGTGCTTACTAAATTGTGTTCAATAAATAATGAATGAACTGATGGTGGAAATATACCCAAACATCGGAACTCAAGATAACTAACCCCTCTCCTGCCCCCAACCTCTGATTAGGGGGTTGAAAAGTTGGTTACGGTGTCAAGCTAGACACGATCTGGGGATCCCGACATCCCCTAGTATGTACTGATTACCTGAACTGCTTGATTTAAACTGCATCTTGCTATTTAACGACCCTGTTTGATTTTGCAGCCTCCTAGTCCTACACCGGCTAAGCAATTAATTCATTCTGGAGAAAGACAAGAGGACATTTGAACTTAATGGATTATTAAACTCCCTGGGATTCCGTAGAAGGAAAGGGCTTGTATCTGTTCAACTCACTTTGCTTCCTGCAGATATTTAAAATGTAACGCAATGAAAAGTAACACATCAAACTTGGGTTTTACTTTTTTGTGGTTGAAGGCCCCCAGTTTCTCATCTTGTGCCTGTCTCAGGCCCACCACGATTCTTCACATTCTCCACTGTGTTAATCAAATCATCAAGTTTGTTACTCCCCAAAAACATCCCATACTTTGTACGCCTTTGTTCCTCATATTTCCTCCTCCTGAAAGGACCTTCCTCAACATCACCTGTGAAATCCTTCAGCCTCATTCAATACCAGCAAAAGACCATGTTTACTAAGAAATGTTTCTCTAATTTCCCCAGTTATAAGCTCCTTCTTCCTCTTCCCTGTTGTACTTTCTGCCGTTATAGAGGCTGAAATGCCATTCTGATTTGTGTTATGCAATTGACTTGCTTTGTTTATTTCCCATTTGGACTATAACTCCTTGGCAATGGGACCGTGATGTTTGCATTGCTCTATATCCTCATACCACCTAGCACGGTGTCTTTCCCACAATAGCTGCTCAACAAATATTTGCTGTAGAAAAAGATATGTCAAAGTTCCTCTTAAGTCCTGAAAATAGAAATATGTATCATTACAAAAGTCTTCAATAAGATTTTTCCAGCAGTAACCAGAGGCTAATCCTAAACCTAAACCTTAGAACGATACAGCTTAAAGAGTATCTGACCATAATCCCAGTATACACAGACAGTTATGTTTTCCAAAAGATGAATCTTTTTTTCCATTCTTAACTGCGCTAATGTGCTCCACAATAAAGACTTGGTTGTTTAAGCTCTGCATCTGAGTAGCTGCGTGCTCTTGGATCAGATACAAAGCCCTTTGGAACTTAGTTTCCTTTTTTGTCAAACTAAACAATGGAACTAACTGACTTCTACTGTCTCTTTCAGATTAGAAAATCCAATGATTTTTGTTTTTAGAGCATTCACTTTTTGCCAAGGTTAAAATAGGAGGGGTGGATGTAATTTGGTATTTCAGTATAAATGCAATACCCAGACAAGATAAAGAATGATAAGCAGCCAAATTCACCACCAGCTTCAGGCATTCACAGAAGCAACAGCAATCTCAGTTATGCAAGGTAGACATAAACCTTGTTTCTCTACAGTATATATCTAGGCAAAGTTTTCATTTTAAAATATTTGAGTACGATGTCAAGAATTTGAAGGAAGAGATTCTAGCTTTGTTGTCAGTTGGTTTATCTTAACACTATTCCTTTCGAGAGAGGGTTTCCCAACCCATTAGGAGAATTCTTCCTTAATGATCTCTCCATCCTGGTATCTTGGTGAAAAACCACAGTGTGGTGAGAATAGTAATGTACACAATAAGGCATTGCCAAAAGGTTAGAATCAAATTTCGTTTCAGATTTATTTTGACAGTTGTTTGGGGATGCAGGGTGGACAGGGGTATGGAAGAAGCGCTGTATGGTCGCTGTTGGGTTTTTTTTTAAACAAACCTAATCTGAATGTCCCTTGTTTGTGATTGAATGTTATTTAATATTCACTGTACACCTTCTGCAAACAATATGCAAGACAGGACCCTTGCTCTTTTGGAACTCAGAGAGAATTCAGGGAGGAAAAGGAGGAGACAGAATCTACATTATGTAAATAAAATGATCTCTAATGAAAACATTTTCCTTGAGGCGTGAACAAGTGTACTAACTACCAATTTTGTGATGCAGCAATCAGTTGCTCTCCAGCCCTAAAATCTGCCACTATAACAGCCTTATAAAGACTTCTGGATTTGGGATTTAAGAATAACTCTGCCCTTTCCTACACCCCACGGTACTGATCGCAAGCTGTGTCTCAATCTCCCTTCTCAAGGAGCCCTAGATCAGCAGTGTGGGATTCTAGACCAAAACCAGGCCCTTCTCATTCTGCCCACTGACTTCACAATTGTTGCCTTTTTTTTTTTTGTATTTTTCTTTTTTTTTAAGTCAGAACGGATAACAAGAGCCTTCTTTCCTTCTCTCTCAACACAGTCCCCGTTGGTCAATATTGCTTATGTGTGGACCTTGTCAAAGCCTTTGGGAATTATCATTATTATCCGTCATGATGTTAATGGGCTGTCATTGTTGGCTGAAGTTGACTTATTCTAGATGCTTTGTTTACTCAGCTAACAAAAAGGCAGCTTGGAATTAAAAAAGGAAACGTGCCAAGCAATTAATCTATAACTTGGTTGGAATGCTTTGGGGATTTTCTAACATTTCTTTTATTGAATTTTTGTTTAAGTGCAGTATCCTTTTTTCCTCTGAAATTTCATTCTGGAGTTTTTTATTACATGCCATTTCTGCAGGAGCCACATTGAGCCACTGGGACCTTCTGGGTAAATATCACGTGTTTTAAAATATTTATCAATAATGAGGCTGCTTGCTCACACATTCCCTGAAAATGCCAGGCTGTGAAGCCAATTCATTGCACAGGTTTTAAAAAGATATCAAAATACTCATGCCATAAACATTTTTGTTACAAGGCACTTTTCTTCTGAATAGCATACCAAAACAATAACCAGAAAAATATTAATATTAATAATAATCATATCCCAGAAGTTAGAAGGATAAAATACAGCTAAATCTATAGACTATAAATATAGAAATTCTTTAAATTCTTTAAATGTTAGCAGTCTAACAGACAGTACAGAAATCTCTGTACAGAGAGAGAGTAGAAGTCATCTATTAAGCATATACCTAGTTACACTTCAAAATTTTCTTAAGAGAATATCAGTTCTATCCTTCGGCTTGGTTGATTGATTGCCAAAGCATACGAATCTGTCCTTAACCAGCTGCACACACAAAAAATATCTCACTGCATGATTTTTCCAGAGAATATTACCTTGAACTCTTTGCTGTCTAAAGAGTTATATCGAAAGCTTGGTTGTGAAAAATAATATTCATAGGAGATTTCCTGAAGAGTAAATTTTTCCTTAGTTCAAACCAAACAATCAGAAAACTGTATACTTGGGTTACGCTGATTTGCATCCTAAAATAGCTTTTATTAAATTTTGCTTCGGCACTGTGCCAAAGTTTGCTTTGAAGGTGCAGATAGAATTGTCAAAGAAACAATGAAACGATGGGACAATTGGACAATAGAACAACACTCATGCCTGCATTCAGTGTACATTGTGAGGTTGGTGTCGGAGATGTTGTCTTACCACGTCATTCGGTGTCATCTTTCAAGTCTCAGAAACGCTGTGCTTCTCATCAACTGATTGTTGCTGTTGTTACTGTGTGTCCTAAGGGTTTTGTTTTGTTTTAACCTTAGGAACATTTTGTCGCTTTAAAGTGGTCATCTTCCTTCTTCTAACTGATCATTTTCCTTCTTCACTTTGAATGTTAGGATGTTCAGAGCCCAAAAGTGTGGCTCAATGCTCACAAACATACATGTTGCACTAGAAACATGTTGTGCATTTTGTACACTAACTCTCACCCTTGATTTATCAGATTTTATCTTGTTTTTGGATTTTCCCTTTGCCCTGATATTCTCATTTATTTACCTGTGTATTTTTATAATTCATCTTATTTGTGTTTTTCTCAGCCGTCTTAAATCAATTTTAGGGACAAGATAAACTATAAGTCAATCCATAACATTGATCTTATGGTAGGTTAGAACCAGACCTGCTCTATGCCCAGTGATTCAGTAAAAATTAGAATAGAGAAGGAAATAAATGTGCAAGCATTGGAATATAAGGTAATAGGATGGGTCCTGGGGACAACCATCATCCATCCCTTGGTCTGCAGGCTTAACTGGTGTAGAGCCTGAAGCTCTGGGTTCCTCCCACGTGGTGGGTGTCTCAAAGACCACTCAACTCCAAGTTCATGTCCATGACAAACTGGGAAGGTAGAGTGTTGCAGGGAGGGAAGGGGGCACTAGGTTTTACTTACATGAAACCTAATCGTGCATAAGTCCTTTATACTTCAGCTTTGCTTGTTCAGAAGTAAATCAAACGGAAGGCAACCTGTAGTCTGAGTCCTCATTCTCTCTGCTCTCACTCAGGCCCTGCAGCAGACGTTACCACTGTCAGCCACTCACCCTTCTAATACACGCCACGCCGTGCTACTGTAGCACCTGCTCCTCTGCCGGAGGGCTTTCTCTGAAACCACACTTGAGGCTGTTCAGAAGTGCCAGGCCCTGGAAACAGCCCTCAGCCAAGGATGAATGGATATGTGGAGGATAAATACCCCTGCTTGCTCGGCCCACAGGTGGATGGATCCGATGCATTCTCTACACTGTCTCCCAGAGTTCCCCAGTGAGATAGAGCCCCAGCTGCCCACATCTTAACCTACCTGTTAATGCATGTTATATAGACATTGACCTCTTTCTATTCCCTAGCTCACTTCTTCACTCCCATAGAGATGTTCCTGGCATCATCTCTGAATTAAGCTACATGCACTAAAATTCTTGTCTCAGGATCTGCTTTGGGGAGCCTTAACTAAGGTTAAACCCTCCTAGTCTAAGAGGAAAATGGCATCAGCCAGCCAAATATTAAGTGTTTTTGAGAACCTATTTGCCTTCATTCATTTAACAAATTTTTTGAGTGCCTACTAAATGCCAAGCATAGTATGAGGAATTGGACCTAGCTTACAAATAAGAAAAACTTGGTCCTTGCATTCCTATTTCAGAGAAGACGAAGCTCCTGAACTCTACCATATTGAATCTCTTGCTCACAGACTAGACTTGCTTGAAAAGCTGCTGTACATGGTGTTGGCCCAACAAATGTCATATTTATTTCAGCACAAAACAACCCATTTTTATTCCCAAATCTACAGAAAATAGGAATTTAAAGACAATGGACTGTCTTTTACTGCTGAAGCATCTCTTTACCTCCGTCCTTCTGCCTGCCTATAATATCTTCATTCCCTAGAGAACGTCCAGTGGTTCCCTTGACCTTCCTTAGCAGATGAAGACTTAGCCCAATATTTAAGTGTCTTCCACACACTGAGTCCCCTCTGCTGTACCAGTCTCCTTACTTACTATTTTCCTATATAAATTCTCTATTTCAGTTATACTAATTCATCTGCCAACCCTTATACGTGACTTGCTAAATCTCGTTCCTAAATTTTCTTTCATCCTGTAAGACCGAGCTGAAAATTTCCACCTTAAAGAGTTGAGTCTGAATTACCCGTCTACACTGTCCTAGTCTGTTTGTGCTGCCATTACAAAATGACACAGGCTGTGTAATTTATAAACAATAGAGATGGATTTCTGATGGTTCTGGAGACTGGAAAGTCCAAGACTGAGGCTCTGGCAGGACTGGTGTCTGGTGAGGGCTGCTTCCTACTTCCCAGATGTCACCTTGTTGCTGCATCCTCCAGAGGGGAGGAATGCTATGTCCTCACGTGGTGAAAGGCGGAAGGACAAAAGAAAGAGTCCCTTCAACCTCAAGCTCTTTTGTAAGGGTGCTAGTCCCATTCATAAGGGCAGAACCCTTGTGACCGGATCGCCTCCCAAAGGCCACACCATTTAATCCTGTCACATTGGAGATTAAGCTTTAACATGAATTTTGGAGGGGGACAGATTAAAGATTTGGTTTGCTATTACTTTATTCTGTTTTAAATGAACTAAAGTCATTTCCAAAGCCTCCTATATATCTATGTTTTTAAAATCCCAACTAATTTATAATTTCTCTAATAATTGAAACAATGCTTTCCTAACTTTTATTCTGTAAAGCAGAAAAATGCAGTGCAAATAACATATACCTGTACTGTCCAATTTGGCAACCATGAGCCCCAGGTGGCTATTGAGCACTAGAAATGTTCAAATTGAGATGTGCTGCTAGTGTAAAGTGCACACCAGATTTTAAAGACTTAGTAAATACAAAGGAATGTAAAATATCTTATTAGTGACTTTTTTATTGATTAAATGTGTAAGTGATAATATATTGGGCTTATTAGTTTAAGTCAAATATAGTGTTAATGTTAATTTTACTTGTTTCTTTTTACTTTCTTTTAATGGGCTACTTGAAAAGTTTTCAATTTGCATTCTATTTCTACTGGGCAGTGTGATATAGACTTCTTATAGGGATAGAACTGGGTTTAAACTCCAGCTCTCCCTAAACAGGGATAAGAAGGCCCAGAGCCTAGTGCATAGTTAATGTTTGGAAATACTTTCGGAATCATGCATGAATGAATGAAGCACGTTGGTATGAGTGTCAAATGAGATGTATATAAAAAGAATCAGAATAATGCCTAGCACATAGCCAATGTTTGTAGAAAACTATTAGTTCCTACTCCCTTTTAAGTTCCAAAACCATGCTACCAATAAGTTATCTTTCTTCTGTTTTTTTCTATAACTCATAGAAACATGCTAAGCAATGAAGAATATTGGCCGCATAGGAAAGAATGTTTCTGACCACTCGATGCTAACAATCCATTAGCAGCAAGAACCCACAAGAGCACATCTACACACTGCTGGGTTTCAAACCTGTTCAGTAGGTGAGGAGACTTTTCTCACTGTAGCAGGCACCAGACCGAATTGAAAATGACCTGCCGTAGATGCCACATGCCCATGTGTATTGCTGGATGCGTGAGGAGTGTCAGGGATTTCGTGTGGCTGTGAGACCCACAGGAAGTTTTGCTGGCTGTGATGGCAGACTCGGCATCTTGAAGAAGCACTCAGGTGAACCCCAAGCACAGAGAAGAACTGTAGTGCCTGGGCAAAAATCATTTATTCTGACTTAGAGTCTCTGGAGGGGTAAAGAAAAAAAGTGATAAGCAGAATCTCCTTGTGAGGCTTCCAAACCCTCCTAGCACTAACACGAACTCAGAAGGAGTCTTTAGGCCAATTGCTACAATTTTCTGATCCGTCTCTGGCTGACTGCCCTGATAGTTTGAATTTGTATCATTAACACTCCACAAGATTCATTGTCATCTTAGAATGCAGAGAGAAGAAATCATACATGTGCATTCTAACAATACAATCATGGAAGCAATTTATTTGGAACATTACTTTGGAGAGAGGCCTTTATACAACCAGAGATTTAATAAATACATGCATATGAGACTGCATTTTTCACTTAGGTTCATCAAACACAGAGAGATTTCCCATTATGGAGACAGAGAGTTTGGAATCAGGCTGGAGTTTTCCTTGCAGAGATTAAAAAGACAGATGGTAAGGTGCTGTGCTCAGGGAAAAGGCCTTTATAATCAAAGAATTAGAATTTATTCCTCAATCTGCCATTTAGGTTCAGCCTCTATGCACAGGGTCAACTTGTATGCTATCAAAAGATTCCATCATTTCAATTTCCTGTGCACCATCAAGCCAACATTACAATTCTGTGAGTCTCAGGGAAGACACTCTTCAGGAAATTAAAATTTCTGTTTCAACGGTGTCTAACTCCACTGTGTAGATATACACATATGGGTATGCGCACAGTCAATCAATGGCACTTCCATCACAGGACGAAAGCTCCTATTGACTTAGCCCTTGAGCTTTACATACATTACTACATTTTACCATCTACACGTAAACATCTGGGTGTGTCATCCAGATGTTGGCTGGTCACTTGTCCACTTGCGTGGCTCTGTTTTATTCCTAAGGCAATCTGAACACAAACCCAGCTCTTTCACTCGTTTCCACAAAACATCCAATCACTCCAAATATGCTATAGTTTTATTTTTGTACTTATTTGAGAATCGTGGGATCTAGGCAAGGAATCACAACCTGTGATATTACCATATAAAATCAGGGAGGTGAACATACCCCTTTCCTGCATTGCCAGAATGTTCCAAGGATTCCTTTGGTATAATTAACAGAAGTAATATGAGAGTCTCTGAAAATGTGGCTTATCATTTGAAGACCATCATTTCCATTAAAGAAAAAAAGGCACACATTAGTGAAGCAAAACCATAAAGGGAATCTCCATCTGGAAGTGAGTAGCATTTTACAGTTTCAATTATCAGTTCATTGAGTATCCACCGTGTACCAGGTTCCATGGGGCTAGGGGAGAAATGAACGCTGGCCCCTAGGAGCTCAAAATCATGTTGGAGAGATACCAAACATATACCCAAAACATTCAGGAGTTAAATAGCAGTAAAACAAGTTTGTCACAAAATGAGACAGGTGGATATGCTGATAGATTGTTTACCAGAGCCACAAAATCGTAAACGGAGAAATCTATACTGCAGACATGAGTAAGGGTAGGCCTCCGAGGTGGGTGGAGTTAGGTTGCATGAAGAGAAAGGATGAAGAAGGAGGCAGGCCCATCTACGCAGACAGTAGGCCAAGCAAACATGTCATTCATCTCAGAGATCAGAAAAGTTAGAAAATTTGGAGCCTTTGCAGAACCAAATTAAAAATAAACCAGTAGATTCATCATTAACTCTTCCAGAGCCCCAGAATCAAGGATTCTGAATCCCATTTAAATTCATATATGGGTCTTAGATATACTATCAAAGGGTATCTTGTCCATATTCTCTTATCCAGAGTCTCCCCTGCTCAACTGTGCTCTTTGATAAATAATTTAGATGTGACAAGGACACTAGAAGAGGTTTTCTCTGGCTTTAGCTTACAAGTCAAGCCTTTCACTCTGAATGGTGCCAGAATAAGTTAAAGGTTATAAAGAGCTTTGAAGAAGGACCATACCACGTGATCACATAATCAGTCCATCAAGAAGTATGTCTTGGGCACGTGCTTTGTGCCAAGCTCCCATAATAACACTAAACAGCACCTTAATGGGCTTAGATATATCTTTCAGATGCTGTAACAAGAAGTGGAAAGAACTGTGACTTCTCCATACAGTATAGGTTAACTCTTCAGCTCTCTTCTCAAAAAAGGGAAAAAATATTTAAGGTACTTGTTATGGGTTGAATTGGGACCCCAAAAAAAGACATGTTGAAGTCCCAACCCCAGCACCTCCAAATATGACCTTATTTGGAAATAGTAGGTGATCAAGTTAAGACGAGGTCATTGGGGTGGGTCCTAATCCAATATGATATGGTATCCTTATAAAACGGAGACATTTGGGCACAGATACAGACACAGACACGCACAGGGAGAAAACTGTGGGAAGACACACAAGGAGAAGACGACCATGTGATGGAGAGATGCAGATACAAGCCAAGGGGTACCTGCGGGTACCAGAAGCAAAGAGAGAGGCCTGGACCAGATCCTTCCTTAGCACCTGCAGAAGGAGCCTGGTCCTGCGGACACCTTGATTTTGGACTTCTGGACTTCAAAACTGTAAGACCATAAATTTCGATTGTTCCAACCCACCCGATGTGCGACATGGTTACAGGAACCCTAGGAAACTAAGACAGCACTTTACTGAAATCCCTTCGGAAATTATTTAAGCAACGGTAAAGGAGAGTGAGCAAACTCTGCTTGAGTCAATCTTTACTCAGTGCTTTTTTGGAAA
Source organism: Lepilemur ruficaudatus (assembly GCA_963574885.1). Classification (NCBI taxonomy): domain Eukaryota; kingdom Metazoa; phylum Chordata; class Mammalia; order Primates; family Lepilemuridae; genus Lepilemur; species Lepilemur ruficaudatus. The sequence goes on from CAUYRT010054984.1 coordinate 40,731, forward strand.
CATTCCAATGATCAAAGATGCTGTTTTTTATATGACTGATTAAGTTCCACTCTTCTTACAACTGCGAGAAAAGTTTCCTTATTTTTACCTCATATTACTGTCGGGAGAAAAAAAAACAGAGTTCTTCTGTAAGTCTTTATGCTCTGAAGATATTTAGTATCAGGCTGATTACTGAATAAAAAGATCTGGTTACCATCACATTTAATCCACCATAACTGAATTATGTCCACTGCATAGCTCTTTCCTCCGTTTCCTCCAATTTCCCCCCATTCAGCCACCTTTGACTACATTCCAGTTTCTAGCAAATGCTGCTGAAGCTTCAGCTATTTTCCTTAGATTATATAATTTTCCTGAAAACTCAGAAGTTGATCTGCTTAACAATGTATTCAATTTTCCTCTAAGCAAGGTATTATTTTCCATCTCTAAGAAAGTGAGCTTTGTGATATTTCCTCTCCAATTTAGAAGGAAGCATTAGGCAGCTTGCATTGAATATTAAAAAAAAAAAATCTGAAATGCTACTCTGGTTCTCACTGGAGTGAAATATTTTCTCCATGTAACCAGAAGTATTGATGGAAAATCTCTTCCTTTCACACAATATTTGAGCATAATTGGTAAAAGCCTTCAATGATGGAGAAAGTCTTATGAGAACTAGTCTTTCTCTCAACAAAAACTAATCCATTTGGATTTATGCGACTCTATTAGCTGAAGCCTTTCTGTTTAGTTAATAATATGAAATGTCTTTTAAAAGTTTTCCTGCAGTATCTCCCATGAATGTCTCCAGCCATTTCATCATAAATTTAGATGTAATAACACTTTGTACCTTAGAAATACTAACATACTAGCAAATTGCTATAGTAGTCTACAAATTGCCTCTAAAGATTGTTCATCAACGTAAGAGAACTGTTGAGATAAATTAGTTAAAATAATAGGGCATTATAAAAAATGAATTATTAAATCCAAAAAACTATCATGTAAAAATCATCCCTTTTATTATATTTAATAAAGAGAGTGGACTTTGAATAACACTTAACATTTAGTCTATAAACTCTAACACACTCAATTTGAAGGAATTGATGTGGGAATTATTGGGCAAATCATAGGACTGAGTCTTGATCCTCACACTAATTTTCCTATAAGGTCATGGCCAAATAACTTCACCTCTCACTTTCATTCCTAGTCAAAATAATATCAACCTAATAGATTCTTAAAATGATCCAATAATATAATATGTGCACAAAAAATAACACTGTTGATTTCTTAGGCTTCACAAGAACCGAAGTGTTTGTACATACACAAATCAAACTTGTCATGCAAATTATTTACAATGAGAACTTGTACATGCAAATATACAGAACATACTCTTGCATATCAATACATTTGCTGTAGAATTTGTAGCATCTCAATCCAACCTTCCCATCAAGGCAGGAACAGCCCCTACAAAACCCTTCACAGGCAGTCACCCTGCCATGGTGTGAACACCTCCAGTGGGGGGAAGCCCATGTCCTCACAGGGAGACCTATTCTATGTGGGAACAGCCCCCACTATAAGAAAGTGGTTTTGGCTGTCCTCCTTTATTTCCTCATGTTCTAGATCTGTGCACTGGTGCTATCCAGAACAGGTCTGATGTCTCTGTCACACAACAGCTCTTTGCTTATTTAGACAGTAACACCCCTCCCACTCAGACACGCACATTCACACAATTACAGCAGGTATCATTGGATCCCTGATGTAGTGATCTAAGAAGTTTATTTACATTGCTCACAGTTGAAAAAACTCAGACTCAGGGAGGGTAACAACCTGTCCAAAGTCACCTAGCTCATAATAGAAGAGCCAAAATTCAAACACAGGTCTGAACAACTTCACAACCCGGGCTCTTAACCACTACACTTCATTTCTCAATATTTTGTCTTCAAGTCAAACAGTTCTATTAGCCCAATTCTTTTAGTCCTTCCTCATGTGGAATATTTCTCTAGACCAGTGGTCCCCACCCTTTTTGGCACCAGGGACCATTTTCATGGAAGACAATTTTTCCATGGACTGGGGCAGGCAGGGGTGGGGGGTGGTTTGGGGATGATTCAAGCACATTACATTTATTGTGCACTTTATTTCTATTATCATTACATTGTAATATATAATGAACTAAGTACAAAACTCACTGTAGGTTGGGGACCCCTGCTCTAGACCTTTCTTCAATCCTGCTCTATTTACAGGATTCTCTTAATACTTCTATTAAAATGTGCCAACCTCCAAATTAACCATATACAATAACCAACCCCCTATGTCAACAATTCTGGACAACCTTACTGAACCTCCCAGAAATGTCTGCTCTCCCACCCTCCCAAAAGGTAAACTCGTCCTTACTCCATTCCAAAACTGCCTACACCTCCTCCAGCATCCCACCTGCAGCTGATGGCTGTGCCCCAGGCTCCTCTAAGAAAATAAATACAAATCACCTGGAGCCCCCTCATAGTCCCACCAGTAGACATAAGAACCAACCTGCAAAGCATCCACACCCTCTCCCACCCCTCTCCTCCCAACATCTCTGCCCCATCTCTGTGGCTGGCATTTGTGTTCCTGCCTTCCCAGGGACTGTCCTCCTGAAATTTTACCTTCTTTCCCCTGTGTCATTGTTCTCCCTCCATCTAATGATTCATTTCCATCAGAACACAAACAAAGGCTAGTATTTCACAATTTAAAAAGAAGGGAAGGAAGGAAAGAAGGAGGGAGGGAGGAAGGGAAGAAGGAAAGAAGGAAGGAAGGAAGGAAAGAAAGAAGGAAGGAAGGAAGGAAGGAAGGGAGGAAGGGAGGGAGGGAGGGAAGGAGGGAGGGGGCAAGGAGAGAGGAGAGTAGAGGAGTCTTGATCCCACTGCCCCATTTCCAACACTTTGAAAGCAGTACCAGCATTTCCCCTGGTTCCATCCAACCCGCTCCAATAAGCATCAGTTCACTGCACACCCTGTAAGTGTGCCCACCACTCCATTCTTATCTTCCACACTTTCCCCTAGTTCGCTTGGCTCCTGTCACATTGGTCTTCCTTGTATATGCCAAAAACGTGTCTTGCTTGTTGCCACATTACAACTGCATCTCATGATTCAGGTCTCATCCTAAATGTTATCTCAAAAAGGTCCCCGTCTCCTCCCTAACCAAGGCACATTCTCACATAACCTCCCTAGTTCATTTTCTTCACAGAATTTATTACTCTCTGAAATTATCATACTTATCTGCCTCCTTGTTTATTCTGTCTCTTCCCACTGGAAGGGGAGCAAGGATCTTACTTGCCTGTTCACTGCTGTATCACCAGTGCCTAGAACAACACCTGGCCCACAGTGTGTACTCAAGAAATACCACTGAACAAGTGAATGAAATTGAAAAATAAATGAACAGTATTTTATAATGCAACAATTGCCCTAACCATGAGCATTGTTTTACTTTTAGTAGAATCATTTTTTCAAGCATCATTCATTTCATTAAATTAATGTAATTTAATGTAAGACAAACTTATTAAGCATCTACTATGGTAGATGTTTGGGGTGACACAAAAGCAAAATACTGTCCCGGTTACTGCTCCTGTGAAGAATGGATAGGGAAAGAGATATCCACAAATAGTGGGGATATTCTTGAAAGTGTAACCTCATAGAATCATAATTCTAAGTGTTTTTGAGGCTATGGGCAGTGATGTGACAACTAGAATGAACAGAAGGGATAATTGGGAGGATGCAAAGCACTGTGGAATTTCCAAGGACATTGAGAAAAATTCTTCTTGGGAAAGGATCTGGGTAGACTTTTTGAGCTAAACCTGGAAGAGTGCATTTAATTTTGACAACCACAAATGCTAAGTGGAGGTAAAGCATGACAAAGATGAGTTGGTAGGAATGGCATGCTTCTTGCAGAATATTTTCCCACACCTTTCTCAGTGGCCACCAGTGGTCTGACCCACCCTTAGCCTCCAAGGTAGCTCGAAAATCCACGATGCTGCACGGACCATTTCCAGGTTCTAAGTTCTCCCCATAATTTAATTCAGATTCTAAATATGAACATGCCTAGTTCTATCTTCAGGTGACTTCATAAGGATGTTCTCACTCAGGAACACCAGGTTTCAGCAAATGCACTCAGGCATATTCAGAGACAAACCTAGGAGGAAGTTTTAGAAGCATTTTGAAGAGTTAAAAACCATTGCATTAACGTAAGATGTTGTTGTTTAAAAAGAAAACCAGTTTATGGAGCACTATTAATATTATTGAATGGCTCCAATGTTAGTGATCTGGGATAAGTGAGTCCAAAGAAATGAAGCATATGAAATGTAATTACACATCCATTTCTTGTGATGTACGACCACGTGAATCATCACTAATCCCCAAACAGATACCTGCCGGGAGGACTATGGAAAACAGCTGTTTGGTCCACAAGAAATGAACCAAGTGAATTCCAAGTACTGTGGGCATTCGCGTGCCGATTTCCGGAGTCAAACCCTGTCCACTAAGCTCAGGATTTATAAGGAATTAAAAAGGATTCCATCAGAAGGCACATTTGTTTCAAGTATAAATCACCCTGCCAACTCATTTGTTATTGTAATAACCTCTCTCAGCATTTATATTATTGGAGAGGACTTCTTTTCAAATGAAAAATGACGTACCTGATTATTTGCATGGGACTTGGCGTCATACTCATTTTGGCTTCTTGTTTGAGTCAGTGAGAGGGCCAAGGAAAGGCCTCTCCGTCCTTGCATGCGTATCGATTACAGTTAATGGAGTTCATAAGTTTATGATGTGTCAGAGAATTAAAAAAACAAGAGCAGTAATGATGGAAGCCGTGCCAATTCTACTGGTATATCCAAGAAGCCTTCAAGATTTCAAGCACTAAAAACAGTTAAAACTGCCTCCGAAACTGTTTACATTTAGCAAGGATAATTATATGAGCATGTAACTCTTTCCCATCATATTAGAATGCTTTAATAACCTATATTTTATTTATATCTAGTTGCTAAGTTTATTAGTGCTTATTATAGGATATGTTCTTAATTTTATGTTTTACAAAACAATTTGAATAATCGGAATTACTTTTGTGAATCCTCTTCCACTTGCAATAAGATGGGTGAATTATAAAAAGCCATTTTCTAAACATGCTAACAGGTGCAGGAAAGATTGACAGAGCAATACGAGAAAGTATTCTTAATGTAGGCTTTCCAAGATTTTAAATGAAATTTCTTTAATGAGTGCATATCATTTGTAACGGGCCAGGTTTACTACTCAGGGGATGCTGAACATAGAATATAACAGTATATTTTATTTAACAACAACCATAATCGGAGTTATGTGATACGTAGATGTGTGTATAAAATGAAAATCAACTAGAATTAGATATCTAAAAAAAAATTTAAAGAAACATTGGCAGAAAATGAAAGCCAATAGAAAATAACAATTTTGGATTATTGAAGAAAACTGAAAATTGCAGGAATAGATTTTTTTTTTTAAATTTTAAAAACCTGTCCCCATGAAAGCAGTAGGAGGTGCTGACTTTTAAGATCTACCATGCACCTGTAACCTTGGTCCTGTCACCAGTTGAACCGAGTAATTCAGCCAAGTCTTCCTAAGCACTTAATGAGTGTGGGCCCAGTACTGGGGATACGAAAAGGAGTAAGGAACAGGTCTCCTCCAACAAGGAGCCACCTGTCCAGAGGGTGACCATACGTTGCAAACCTGAATCAAAGATTGGCCTGGTCATCCAAGTATATCACCCCTCTCTACTGGCCTGGGATGTGGAATAGTTCCTTTTAAAACCACTGTGTATGAATTACCAAACTTCTGATTTTCCTTCACAGTCCTTCAAGCCAAAAGAAATGTTACCTGAGTAAGGTTCTCAGAACTGAACTGTGATGTGAAGCCTCTAGGAAGTTAGTTGCCTTTAAGAGGCTCTGAACATAAATTGAATTACCAAGAATTCTATTCATTGAAAAACACATTATATTGCATCATGTCCTTTTCAAATAGAGTGAAACTTGCTTATATTAAATTTCTAGGAACCCAAGGAAAAAATTTGATATAGGAAAGAATTTGATATACTCTAGAAATATTACATGTGCATGTAATAGACCTGGATTTCCAATTTGATTGCTATACACAGGGATTCAATACAGGTGGGTTCAATATTGGGACGTTTCATTGAATTTGCATTTGTATTTTTCAGGACATATACGGTATGTGTTTCCTCAAGGTAAAAATCAGATTCATTCCCAAGTCTAGGAAAGCTAAATATTCATGGAAACAGGAATTCTTGGAGGAATTTGACCACATGAAAGTAATGTAAGCAATCTAGTTTTCACTTCATTCCACTTTAATATTAATTTAATTGACTGGGGTTTAGACGATTGAATTCTGGAATGGCATCTTTCTCTCTCTTTCCCCAGTTCTATAATTCTCCAGCCTATAACTCCTCTATTTCTTTCTTTCACTAAACATTTTAATATTCATCTGAAAGGAAGTATTCAACAAAAGGGAATTATGAAAAGGTTTCAACATGCAAAGAAATTTTCTATTCCTAAGAATGTCTCAAGTCTTGGAAAATAATAAAAATAACAAAAAGATAGTAACTGTTATGAAATTGAAATAGATCATTATATTAATGTTTATCTAAAACATACCACAGCCTTAAATTATGGACACTGAAAATTATTAGGGTTGCACAAATTATGGCACACATTTTTATTGTTCGGGTTTTTTTTAAATTCTGAACCTGAATATCATCATCCATTGATTTGAACTTGGGTGTGAGAAACTGAGATTTATAAATCCTTCCCTTCCCCATGGAAGACTCTAACACAGGCACGCCATGGAATCAATGCATAAATGGGTGAACTAAGTGTATAACTCTATTTAGGAACTCTTGGGAACTTTGACAAAGATGCTATTTTCACATGAAAGAACCAAAAACTAAAACCATAAAGTTAATGCCTATACAGTTCTATAATCACTTCTAAATTCTACTGATTTCACTCAATGTTTCAAGTAAGCAAGTGTAATGAAATAAATAAAAATATATGTTTTGGGTATCATAACAGATTGGCCTCCCAACAGATAAGGCACTCTGAGCTATTAGCCATTAATAACAAGACAGGTCATGCTTATGTACAACATAATTCTGATCTCTTTCACCTGAGATATTTGCCTCAAAAGTTATTTTTCGTCATCAAAACAAGTATATATAATATTTAGCTACCTAAGCTCTTCTTTATACATAGGGCTGTGCTAGGGACCCAGTAGTTTATACAGGGAGCCACTGACCTTTGGGGCTCTACATACTTGGTTTATGTACCACACAATAATGTATTTATGAGGGAGGTCAAGTCAATTATTAACTTAATGGCTGATTATTTCATTGAAATGACAAGGCATCCTGTGAAAAACCATTGATCAAGGAACATGAGATAGTCCTAGCTTCAGATATACCAGAAGGAGGCAAAATATATCTAAAGGAGAGACAACCAAATGAACATACAGAACATCGAAAAATGAATTAGTTGAATAACTGATGCAGAGTTAATGCAAGCCTTATGTAACACTTTGGCGGCTCCATGAGAAGTTTTCCTAAAACAACTGTCTCTCTCTTTCTTTCTCCTCTCTCTCTTTCTCTCTTCTTCCCAATCCATCCCTGCCACCTCCCCACACACATACCCAGGCTGCTATGGCCAAAATACAGCCTCTGGAGACGCATTCATCTTGGTTGCTGTCTTGTTTCTAACAGCAAATACTGCTGGAGAGAGGCCACATGGTCCATAAGAGACATCCCTTCACCAGAAGCCCCAAACCGCCATGCTGGATCTGGTCTGGGCACCTAATGCCTGACCGGATCCAGCATCTACCCACTGAATTCAACAGCTACCAACCCCTCCTCCAGCCCCTCTTCTCTGGGCCGTTTCTTGTCCCTCATCTTGTTATCCCCAGAGCCAGCCAGAAGCAGCCGTACAGAGCCCCCAAATGAAATACACCAAAGTCCATTAAGAATCACCTAAAACACCAACACAGTTTGAAAGCGGGCTATTAACAGTGCATATGTGAAGTTGACAGTACCCGTGATAAGCAGGAAAAACAACAATGCATACTAACGTCCCGTATTTGTGCAGCACGTCAGTTTGCAAAGTGCTGCCATAACACTCTGTTGAGGTAGGCAAAGAGGGTATTATTCTCCACATGAAAACACTTGGGTTCAGAAGGGTTAAATAAATGAGGCAAAACAAAAATTAGAATTCCATTCTTGGACCCACAACTGCTCTGTGCACTCTGTAAGATGCCCCTCAGGAAACCCATTGGAAAGTCCCTGTAAGATATTCAGGTTTTGGGAACCCGTCTTTAAAATGCTTTCAGTTCTCCAATTTGGACTGTGGATCAGATCACCTGCAGCAGCCATGAGGAACCAACCACCAATCACGTTTACATATTCTCAGGCCTCGCCCCAGCAGACAGAACCAGAAGGGGGCAGGATTTGCATTTTAACTTGCACCCCAAGTGACTGATACACCTGCTCCTAGTGAGACAGAGCTTGTGAGGAGCCAGTCCCCATCGGAACAGTAGTCTCCTTAAGAAGCACTGAGAGGAGCAAGGTCAGCATGACCTGTCAGCCTGAGGAGTGGCAACCAATCAGGACGCCATCGAGGTCCTAGTCATCAACCTCCGAAGCCAAGTGATGGAGGAGCTTCACCCCTGAGCATGGACACTGGAGACAAATTGCACAGGTTCTAATCCCAGTTCTGCCACTTACAAAGTGACTGTGGGCAAGTCAATCAATCTCTCTGTGCCTCAGTTTTCTCATCTGTAAAATTGGGGTGATAATAGGGTTATTATGATACCTCACAGATTATGAGAGCAAATGGGTTTAGTAGAAGTAAAGCACTTAAAACAGTGCCTAGCACCGAGTAATTATTGAATGGGTGTTGGATATTAGTAAACAAAGGGCTTCTTTTTCTGATTATAGGTCTTCGAAGTGGCACACACTAATGATAACCAATGCAGGCTGATGAACTCAGGTTAATAAGATTTCCAGCACCTAGTGTAATATCCACAACTAAATACTTACTGTGGTAAGTATTTGATATATATTCATTAAAGGATATATATTCATTAAAGGATAAAATGGTGCAAAGTCTAACATTTTATCTTGCAATGAATTGTTCATTTTACCTGGATGAACAATTTAAAAATAAACTAGATGGAATTAAGCTTCCATTCTTTGGTCCTACAGACCAACCTAATTCCCAAGGCCTTTGAAGTTTGTCCTAGAAGAGATAAACCATATATTGTGAATTTTGTTTTGTCTTATTTTAATAAGCCTTCGTGTAAATTCTGGCTGAGATCAGCATCATTATCCTTTCCAGAGGCAACATAGGTGACTCCCTTGCTGAGCTGTGATCTTCCTCTGCAAATATGCACCTCATCAATCCTCTTCCCACCCCGCCCTCTGTTTTCCCTCTCCTTCTAACTGCAGTCCAGCACTCACAATCTACCAGTGCTGTTTATGGCTTCTTAGTACAACACCATTTCTTGGATATTTTGGAGAACAATGTGATAAAATTTTGCAGAGGTATTATTCATTTTCTAATAAATAACTGAATTGCTGAAATACTATTTGACTACCAAAAAGTTGGTAAGTTTTGAGTGCTCCTAGACATCAAGGCACACAAGTCTGCCCGACAATATTTTAATCATTATGGTATTTGAAAACACAAAGTGAAGCTATCACTGTGCACATGGTAAAAATGGCAGCCATTTGGAGCCACCCATGAAGATGTTAAGGCTGAGCTCTTGGAGAGCTGTAGATATTTTCAGCATGGGCAGGAAAGAGCAAATTTCCCTAAAAGAAAACACATTGACAACAAGGGAACAGGTTGCTTCTATTGTCAGTGTCCTAACAACTTTCTTAAATTAGCTTTTTAAGAGAACCCCTCCTGCATGCTTGATGACGCTCAGACCACCCAAGTTAATTTGATACAAATGTAGTTTAAAAGATTCCATGTGTGTCCTACAGAAGATTTGGGTATGTGAGGTTTGAGGTTTCTCTCTCTTTACTTTTTAAAAACTTGGTACAAGTTCTTTGCCATATACACGCTTTTGAAAGTGAGAATTTTCTGCTCGATTATTGCTCACGATCTAAGATAACATTTAAAGTGAATGGATTTTACAATCTCCGTTACCACTGCCACTAACATCAAACACAAATCAAGAAGTTTGTTCTTCCAGTGAAGCATGTGGAGGAAATTTCAACTGAAGTTTGTAGAAGTAACAGAGTAGAGATGTTGGTTAGTAGGTGATGTATTAATACTTGATTGTATAGGTTGGGCCACGAAAATAAAAATGAATTCTTTTATAGAAAGCTGAAACCAGAAAAGGAATTTGAGTTGTTCTATTGCAACTTCCTCTTTTTAAGGATGAGGCAACTGAAGTTGGGACCTCCAGTGCTGTGTCTACTACTCCTTGACACTTTTCTGTACTCAGTAGATCACTTAAAAGCAACTGGAGAGCTAAGAGAAGAACTTGTAGGTGATTCAGTTTAATTTATTTTTATCCATCATCTATAATGAACAGGTTTTTAAAAAATTTTTTTACATGTAATGTCAAACTCATAGCATAAAAATTCCTAGGTCTAAAATTGCTCTAGCATTGCCTAAATGTGCCAGAAGATAAGATTTAATTCTGTTTTTATAGCATCCTTAGAGAAAGTGGAGAATGTAAGATTCAGAGTCAGACATTTTTAGGTTCAAATCCTAGTTCTGTCTCTGGCTCTCTTTGAACTTTGGGAAAGTTAGTTAACTTCTCCAAGGGTTAGTTTGCCCAGCCAAAAAATTGATATAAGGCCATAGTCAAAATTAAATGGAGTAAGCTTTGTGCAGTACTGAGATGGCAGTGGGTTAGGTGGGTGTATTCTGTTGAGAGGTCTTGGGCATGCTGAGGGTTCCCAGGTGTGCCCAGCGCCCCAGGCCCTCAGACCACCAATCACTCAGGTTGCAGATTCGTCCTCACTGTTTGGCTGAGAGTACAAAAGAAGCCCATCTCTCCATCAAGATGAATTACTTCATACCACTTTGACAAGGATGAGATTAAAATAAATGATCCAAAGACATGGAAGGGAGAGGTCAAATCTGCAGTTTCACAGATATGTGAACTATAAAGAAAAAAATTATGATCTATAACATTTTCATATGTTTTACTCAAAGAAACAAAAATGAAAAGAAATACGCCCCTAATTTAAGAACAGGAGGCCGAGTGTTAAATCTGGGACGGTCAAATAAAGGGGAGTCATAAAGCTGTCAAGGAAAGACACCTCTTAGGTAGAGAAGCTCTATCCAAGACTTCTTCAGACACATCAAAGAAAAGCCGAACTGAGAGCACGGAGAAGAGATGTCTTAGGGTAAATCATCAGATACGAGCTCAAGCCAGCTCAGTAATTAAGCGAAACACGCTATAGAAAAAGCTGCTTTCTAATGTTTTACCCGGATTGCACTGTCTGGACGAGGATTAAAAAGCCATGTCACAATAAAGTGAGAGAGAATGCCTAAAACAAAAGACAACAAGCTTCTTTAGGAAAAATGTCCACATCATTCTAAAGCCTGAAACTGAAATCATGTCTAGGATCCAACCTTGGATGTACTAGATTTTCACCTTTCATGGCCAAACTCCACTCAAATAAAATGTGTCGAAATGTATACTAATAATGCACATGCAAAAGTAAATTCACTAGAAGAGCTTGTGAAAATTAATGTTAAAAAAATAATAATTGTGTAATTATTATTACAATAATAATTACAGGAAAAGAGGTTCTGGCTTTTATGGTCTACCGTAGGGAAAAGGGATTGTAGTTTCTATGGCTGTCCTCAAGGGAGTGTGGGACTAAAAGACAGGGCAGGAGAAAGCCAGAGAAAAACTCATGCATCTGAGCTGTTTCTGAGGCCTTTATTTGGGGCTATTGTTTTCTGAGCCCCAATAATCCCATCCACCACACCGTTTCCAATTGATTTATTCCCTTCTCCTGTGCAGTTATCCACTCATCTTCCATTCTTGTTTTAGTCCAGTGGTTCTCAAACTTTCTGGTCTTGGGACCCTTTGACACTTTTAAAAAATTATTGAGGAAGTCAATGAGCTTTTGTTGATGTGGGTTATATCTGTTAGGACTTACTGTATTAGATGTTAAAACCGAGAAATTCTGAAAATATTTATTAATGTACCTTAAAATAATAACCATAATCCCTTTATATGTTAACATAATGTAACATATATTTTTTCTTTTTTTTAATTTTTAAATTTTTATTTTTCATTTCTTTTTTTTCTTTACCCATGATAAGCCAAGTTGTAGCACATAACATATCTTTATAAAAATTACCTATACTACAAAACAAAACAAAAGCAGTAGGAACTGAAGTTTTACATTTTTGCAAATGTCTTTAGTATCTGGTTTAACGGAAGGTAGTTGGATTATCATACCTGCTTCTGCATTCTATCTGTTGCAATATGTTGCACTAGTTGAGGTAAAATAAGACTATTTGGCCTCCTGCAGATCTATAGTTGGAAAATGGAGAAGTATTTTCATAGTCTTTTCAGATAATTATGGATTTTCTTCTGTGACACTACAGAACACCCCAAAAGGGTCTCGTTTCTTAAGGTTGGTTGCAATATGGAATGTGAAACCGTATCAGTGAGATGTTTGTAATCTGTTGCATTAACATCAATTGGTCTATCTCACACATTAAATGGATTGGTTGCCCGTGTGTGATTTGATATCATCATGCATTATTCATGTGGCAAATATTGGTTCCCTGAGTTACACAGATCTTCCAAATGTCGACACATTTAATTATGCAATATTAAAAAATTGTATTTGTTACTATCACCACCACTCTCATCGCGAAAGTCTTTAAGTATTGTGAAGCTGTCAAGTTCATGGTGGTGGATAGAAGTTTCCAAAACTCTAATTTTCACTTGAAAGCTCAATTTTTTTATCCTAGGCAACAAATTCTGTCAGTTGTTTCTCTTGAAGTGACAGGTTCACTTTTTTCATTTTTGAGAAAGTGTCTGCCAAACAACACAGATCTGAATTATTCTCATTTTTCTGCCAATCGTTCTTTCAAGTAAAATGGTGTTCTGTGAAAAAAGCAGCTAGATTAGTTCACAGCTCAAATGATCTCACAATTATTTTTCCTCGAAGTGACCATCGTACTTTGGTAAGCAGTAGACATGTTTTATCCATCTTTCCTATTTGATCATACAAAATGTTTAAAAGAGATATTCAAACAGTGAGCTAGCACTGCTTATATTATCCTGAATTAAGCTTAGGCCCATTATTCAAAGTGAGGTGATGCAAGACCCGAAGAATGGGCCACACTTGTACTCGCCATCAAATTGGTATTGACTGATTAACACTATGGTGCTCACATGGTGGCGGTGTTCACTAGGGATTGGGGGGTGAGGGGTTAGACCCACATCCTGGAGATGTGGCAAGCACTGTGAAGGGGAGGGGCATGCTTAAAGTGTATTTGGGGATAGGCATTAAGGGTCTCAACAGGGGGTAGGAAATCCTCTAAAACTGATTTATGTGAATAGCTGTACAACTTGGTAAATTTACTAATAACCATTTAATTGTACACTTAAAATGGAGTAAAGACGTGATATGTAAATTACACTTCA
>CAUYRT010054985.1:0-85470 GCA_963574885.1 Lepilemur ruficaudatus
CCCAATTCCCTAGTGATCACTCCCACCATTTGAGCACCATAGTGTTAATCAGTCAATACCAGTTTGATGGCAAGTACATGTGGGGTCCATTCTTTGGGTCTTGTGTCACCTCATTTCGAATAATGGGCTCAAGCTTAACCCAGGATAATATAAGAGGTGCTAACTCACTGTCATTTCTTAAAATTGAGTAATATTTCATTGTGAACATATATCAAATTTTAACAATCCATTCATGAATTGACAGGCACTTGGGTTGTTTCTATGACCTAGCAATAGTGAATGGTGCTGCCATAAACATTCCGGTGCAGATATCTTTATCATAGATGTCTTATGCTCTTTTGGGTAGATGCCTAATAATGCATTGTATTTTTTCTTATTTTCTATGTTTAAGAATACTAAACTTTATCTGTTATAAAAGTTCAAATATTTTTTCCAGACTTTCATTTGTCTTTGAGCTTTATTTAATATTATTAAATATATGATATTTGTATAACTTCTGTATCATAAGCTTGACCCTCAAGGAAATGCAAAAGGAAATTTCTAGTTCTTATTAACTTTTCATTCTCAGTCTTTTTTTAGGCTCCTTTGACTCACAAATTTCTCAAAAATTGATGTTTCTTTGTTTTTTTACCTCTTTATTTTAAACATTCTTCTGGGAATAATGTCATACATCATAGTGGCTTCCACTTTTTCCTAAATTGTTGCTTTCTCTTACATGTCTATTCTTGCCAAGACATCTTTCATGAACCTTCTTCCATATATTCAATTGCCTCAAATGTATCATCATCAGCTCAGTCTCTTGGCATAACAATCTCATAAATCATCTTTGATATTTCTCCCTATCTAATTTTTCTTCAGTCTTATTAAATATATTTACTAGTATCTCTACAATCTGTACTTCCCATTTCCTCTCTCTCTTTCTCTCCCCCTAGCCCCAACCACATACACACACACTTTCCTCCCAAAGAATCTTTTTCTAAGGTAAATTTGACCCTTCCAGATGCATACTTAGAATCTTTCAAAAGGTGATTTCCCTTAGAATTCTTTTACCCTTTTTCAGGAGAACTATAAAACACTGATGAAAGAAATTATGGGTGACACAAACAAATGGTAAACATCTCTTGCTCATGGATTGGCAGAATTAACATCATTAAAAGGTCCATACTGCCCAAAGTGATGTACAGATTCAATGAAATTTGCATCAAAGTACCAACATCTTTCACAGACATAGAAAAAAGTAATCTCAAGCTTCATTTGGAACCAAAAACAGCTCCAAATAGCCAAAATTAATCCTACACAAAAAGAAAAAATTTGGAGGCATCACATTACCTGGCTTTAAATTATATTACAAGGCTATAGTGATCAAAACAGCATGGAATTGGTATAAAAATAGAGAGATAGACCAATGGACCAGAATAGAGAACCCAGAAATAATACCATATAGCTATGACCAACTGATCCTCAACAAAACAGTTGGGGAACGGAAGCCCTATTCAAAAAATGGTGCTGGGAAAATTGGATATCCACATGCAGAAGGATGAAACAGTATCCATATCTCTCACCACTCACAAAAATTAATTAGAGATGGATGAAAGACTTAAATGTAAGGCATGAAACCATAAGAATTCTCTAGAGGAAAAGGTAGAAAAAAACTCTTCTAGAGATCAGCGTAGGCAAAAAAATTTATGACTAAGATCCCAATGGCAATCACAGCAACAACAAAAATAAATAAATAGGATTTGATTAATCTAAAAAAGATTCTGCACAGCTAGGGAAACAATCAACAGAGAAAATAGACAAACTACAGAATCGGAGAAAATATTTGTAAGCTATACATCTGATAAAGGGCTAATATCCAGAATCTAAAAAGAACTCAAGCAAATCAGGAAGGAAGAAACAAACACCACCATTAAAAACTGGGCAAAAGACATGAACAGAAGCTCCTCAAAAGAAAATAGACAAATGGCCAATAAACATGAAAAATGCTCAACATCACATCAGTAATCATCAGGGAAATGCAAATTAAAACCACAATGAGATATCCCCTTATCCCTGTTAGAATGGCTTTTATTAAAAAGTCCCAAAACAACAGATGTTGGCATGGATGAAGAGAAAAAGGAATGCTTATGCACTGTCGGTGGGACTGCAAATTAGTTCAGCCTCTATGGAAAACAGTATGAAGATTCCTCAAAGAACTAAAAGTAGACCTACCATTCGATCTAGCAATCTCACTACTGGGTATCTACCCAAAGGAAAATAAGTCATTTTATCAAAAAGACACCTGCACTCAAATGTTTATTGCAGCACAATTCACAATTTCAAGGATGTGGAATCCACTCAAGTGCCCATAAATACATGAGTGAATTAATAAAATTTGGTATATGTATACCATGGAGTACTACTCAGCCATAAAAAGGATGAATTAATGCCTTTTGCAACAACTTAGATGGAGTTAGAGACCATTATCCTTGTGAAGCATCACAAAAAAGGAAAAACAAATACCACACGTACTCACTATTAAGCTGGACTAACCAATGAACACACATGTGCACAAGGGAAGTAAAACTTAGTGGAAATCAAGCAGGGGGGAGGGAGAAGGGGAGAGGCAAAAACCTACATAATGGGTACAATGAACACTATTTGGGTTATGAGGACACTTATAGCCATGTCTCAAGCATTACAAAAGCAATCCATATAACCAAACACAAAAGACAATAGATGCTGGCAGGGATGCAGAGAGATAGGAACACTTATACACTGTTGGTGGGACTGCAAAGTATTAGTTCATTAAATATGAAATGTCCCATTTCAAATCAAAAGTTTAGTTTATTACATATCAAACAAGAAGCAGTACAGCTAATCAAAGTATGTGAGTAAATTATTGACACAGTTTTGCCATCTTAACGATAGCATGCTTATAGCGGCAAAGAAGCCTGGAGGGCGAGTGGCAATGAAATTGTGAAAGGTATTTTCCACAGCTTGTTGAGAATTGAGTATTTTTTCTTGCAAGAAGGGGTCCAAAGCCCATAAGAAGTGGACGTCAGTTGGTTCAGGTCTGGTGAATATGGTGGATGAAAAGATAGCTTCCAAGTCCAGCCTCTGTAGTTTGAGCAGCCTTGTTTGTGCCATATGTGGTCAAGCATTGTCATACAAGAGGATTGGCATGTCTCTATTGATCAATTCTGGTTGCTTAATTGCAAGCATCCTCTCATTTCATCCAGCTGGTTGTAGTAGACATCCACTGTAATTGACTGACTAGGTTTCATGAAGCTGTAGTGGTAATACCAGCACTGGATCACCAAACACACACCATTAGCTTTTTTGATGGACATTTGGTTTAGGACTGTATTTTGCCAGTTTGTCTTTAACCAGTCATTGTGCTGTATGCTTGTGATTGTCAAAAAGAATCCATTTTTTATCACACGTGACAATACAGTGTAGAAATGGTTCACCTTTATGTCATGACTGCAGAGAAAGGCAAGCTTTGAGACTATTTCTCTTCTGATGCTTGTTTAATTCATGTGGTACCCATCTATTCAGTTCCTTTACCCTGACCATTTGTTTCAAATGGTCCAATATTGTTGGAATAGTAATGTCAAACCTTGCTGTTTGTTTACAGATAGGTTAAAATGGATTCACTTCTACTACAGCTTTCAGCTCATCATTACCCACCTTACTATCAGGTCACTCTCATGGCTCATTTTCAAGATTAAAATCACCAGAATGGAATTTCTCAAACTGTTGGTGTACTGTGTGTTCATTAGCCACATCCTTCCCAAACACTTTGTGGATATTTTGAGCTGTCTGTGCTGCAGTGGTTCCATGATGGAACTCATATTCAAAAATAACACAAAATTTTGACTTATCCATGGTTTCACAATAATTGCTCTAAAAAAATTTTTTTGAAAGATAATCACAAGCCAAAATGTACATTTGAAAGAATGAGGCTGTACCTTCACAATAAAAAAAAAAAAAGTGTCAAAGTATCAGTTGTCACAGTTGGTACTTAAGGAAATCAGACATTCCATACATAATAATCTAATAGTATAACCTTTATGGAAAATAATATGGATATTCCTCAAAGAAATAAATGTAAATCTACCATTCAATCAAGCAATCCCACTTCTGGGTTGCTACCCAAAGGAAAAGAGGTAATTTTACCAAGAAGACACCCATACTCAAATGTTTATTGCAGCACAATTCCAATTCATACTTGCAAATATGTGGAGCCAACCTAAGTGACCATCAGTCCATGGGTGGATAAAGAAAATATAGTATGTGTGTACATATATACACACACACACATACATATGCACATACCATGGAGTATTATTCAACCATAAAAAGGAATAAAATAATGTATTTTGCAGCAACTTGCATGGGACTGAAGACAATTATCCTAAGTGAAGTATCTTAGGAATGGAAAACCAAACACTGTATGTCCTCACTAATTAGTGGGAATTAAACAATGGGTACACATGGGCACAAAGAGATACAAAAGGACATTGGAAACCAAGAACAGGGGAGGATGGGAGGGGAGGGATGGGATAAAAACTTACCTGTTAGGTACAACGAGCACTATTGTGGTGACAGACACACCAAAAGCCCTGACTTAACCATTATACAATATATCTATGTAGCCAAAACATTTGTACTTCCTTAATAATTTGAAATTTAAAAAAAAGAATTTTTTTACCTAACCATATCTTATCCAATCAGGATCCCTTCAAGGGCAGGAGCCATGTTGTGCTAAATTTTTAAGATCTTCATTCCCAGTACAGTGTCTGAAATGTAATAGAAACATAATTAATTATTAATGAATGAATGACCAGTAATTTCTAGAAGAATTTATTGAATTTATTAACTAATTACATATAAATTTTCTCCTTTCTTTAAAGTTGTTACTTTATGCTGAATGGAATAATTCATGGAGTTGATTTTTTAAAGCGGCATTGTAAGTGAAATTTTCCTAACTCTGGTGGAAGATCAGATGGCTGACAAGTGTGACTTAAAACATAGATTTCCTATCATTTCACAAATTGAGTAGACACTTGTTATCACCAAATAAGACACCTAAATGCTTTTAGTGATAATGAATAGGAGGAACAAAAGACACATATGTTTTATTAGACAAGATTCCTAAGATGCAGCAGACAGGATAAAATGCAGCAATTAGAGTAGGGATTTTGCAGAGAAAGTTTTCATAGATTAAGAAATAAAAAACATAGATATTTCATGAGCTAGTCTCTTAGAAGATAAGCAAAGTGAATATTCCAAAGCTGTGAACATGTTGTACTTGCAAACATTACATCCTTTCCTCTTCTCATTAAGCAAACAGAACTTATGATAACCAGTCTGCACTTTATGTTCCTTGGGTGGGCAGCTACAAAGTCTGAACCATGAACAATTGTCATAAGCCGTTAATAGAACTTATTAATTCAAAGAGAAACCAAAAATAACTACTGCTTGCATTTCAGCAAAATAGTGATAGAAAACAAAGGTTATACAATGTTTAAAAGTAAATGTGCATCCAATGAGTGATACCCTTGGTGTTTTTTGTTTTTATTTCAGCATATCATGGGGGTACAAATGTTTAGGTTACATATATTACCTTTGCCCCACTCGAGTCAGGGCTTCAAGCATGTCCATCCCCCAAATACCCTTGTTTTGATACATTAGTGAGACATGTTCAGTGAAAAATTTGGGGGCATAAAAAAATTGTGATGAATTTGCATTTATACAACTAGGATTTCTGAACTGGCTCTTCTAAATCATTGTTCAGTGACAAAGAAATAAACCTAGAGAAATAAAATGACTTTTCTGAGAGAACAAGGAGGAGAGTTGGAATTATACATCTTCTTCATAAGAATAATACCTAATATTAATGGAGAACTTTTAATGTTTCTGAAAATATGCTAAGAACTTTTAAGGTATTAATTTTACTCAATTGTCACCTTATGAAGTAGACATTATAATTATTCTATTTTACAAATGAGGAAACTGAGGTATGGGAGATTGAATAATTTACCCAAAATCATCAGATTAATAAATTATCAAGCAAGGATTCAAACTCAGTTTAACTCCAGTTTATAAATGTTTATCTATTATACAATATTATGTTTTCTTTCACTCCCCTCTTGCTCAATGAATTAGGACTTAACATTATTGTCATAGCAGAATATCATATAATTGTATTTTGTGGCAACAAAATAGCATAGCAATCAAAATTAAGATATTTTCCTCAGATATGTTTATATATAACATATAAATATTTTCCTTGCACAAAACTGAAAACTGACTCCCTTTATGCTCAATTTATTGATTTCAGTACTGGCATGGATTTGATTCCAGTTTCATTCGCTTTATTATCTTTGGCAAGTTGCCTCATCCCTCCACTTAAATGACTTGATTTATTTTAGTAAGGAGGGAATTTTCACGTACTGGTACATGTTAAAGCTGATTACTGTGAGATAGGGCAAACCGGGAGCAAGTGGGACATCAAACTAGTTCATCTCAATAAGGTAGAGCTAATACAGGAGGTGAATTCAGCTTAGTTTGCAAAAGCTCAAATGTGAATGGAACGGCCACAGTAAATACTCAGGAATGAAACCAATAGTCTGGATCTCAGAAACTTAACACAGAGTCTTGATTATCTGAATAGACCATGTAATTTTATTTATTTATTTTTATTTTTTTATCACTAGAATGTTTTATTTTTATTTTCAGTATTAGTAAAGAGCACTTCCATTAAATGTCACCTTTTGCCTTGGCTCTTTCATGAAATTCTGACCTTTCTGTGCTCCCATAGAACCACATAGATCGAGATAGACCATGTAATTTTACTAAGAGAAATTTTAAGGTGCTCTGCTGTCAGAGATACAAACAGGCAATAAGATTCAGGTCTGTCTGCTAGTAACAGAGTTTCAATTTCCTTATCTTAGCATGAGAATGGCAGTTTCTACCTTGCTTGGTTATTGAGAGCATTAAAAAATGTATTAAAAAGTGTCATTCACAATGCCCAGCATATAGTGTAAATGTCAGTGGTTCTAAACAGAGCATTTGTAAAGGAGTGAGGGCTTTGTTGATTATTTCATTGACCTAAGAAAAATATGGAATTTTTGTGGGCAGGGGCCTGAGATGCTAAATGTTCTGTAATGCCCAGAATAATTCTGTACAACTAAGAACTCTTCCACTCAAAACCACCATTTACTCCATTTTGAACAATGCTGGGAGGAGCTAAAGAATTATAGCTATTTTACTACTATGAGTTCTGTCATGTGGACGACAGTTCCTTAAATTCCTCTTGTCTAAGGTCTGAATTGACTCTCCATCCCATGATCTGTGATTCTATTCCTTTCTTCTCTTCAACTGGCCTTTAAGTATTGGGGACAATTATTTTGTCTCCTTTACTGTTTCTCTTCTCTAGTCCAAACAATCCAAGTTTCTGCAGCTGTGTTGCTAGTCCTCCCTTGATCTGGAGCATCTTGAAAAGTTTGTTATTTGCTGATATTTTCAGGATCCTCACCATACTACTTGCCTTCTCTAGACTCATTCTAATTTTAGAATGCATGTCTTGATTTTAGTATGGCACACTGCACAGAATAGTACCTGCTCAGGATACTGTCTTCTTATTGTTTACTTTTCCCGGTAGTATTAACTTGCAAATCAGAACATACATCGATAATTTCAGTTTGTGTTCATCTAAAATTGCAACATATACATCCAAACCCAACTGAGTCTCTACATTGTGCACTATACTCTGCCAAATACTGAGGATTCAGAGATGAAACAAAGGGAGGGAGGAAGATGACTAAACTAACAGTCTAAAGAGTAACTCATTCTATAACAGTGGAAATTGAGAAACATTTATTTGAGGGAAGGACACAAGTTCTAGTGAAGAGGCTTGTGAGGAGGAGCACAGGCAGGAGGCCGATTAGCTAGGGGCATGGAAGGGCATGGGCAACGTGGGGACATTGGAGATCACAGTGAGTGTGGAGAGAATGCTAACATACTTGCTGTCACTACAGCATTCTCTGCTTACACAAATCTTATTTATGAGGAAACACTGAAGGATTTTAAGCAACAACATGTCATACTCAGTTTCAAGCTGAAGTGTGGGAGGTATTTTGGTGGTGTGGGAGCAATACAGGAAACCACAAACCCAGTCAGAATTCTCTAGCCAAAGAGATAAAGATATTGAGAGCCTAAAATAAGTCAATGGGTGGGGGATCTAGAATTTAGAGTTGTTTCGAAGTGGAATCAACAGAACATGGGGACAGATTGGATGTGGGAGTCAGAGAAATAGAGTGATCTAAGAGGACTTCAATATTCTGGCTGGCTGGTGGATGCTATCTTCCAGAAAGGCAGGGAGTGTAGGGAAGGAGTAGCTTCAGGGGTGTAGGGGAACTGATGTGTTTACCAGAACTACTGCTAAGGAAGGACACCTCTATACTATATTTGTGCATTTAGGTGTTAGGACTATAATTTTGACTGCTCTGTTTAAGAGATGATATATTCTATGCATAGTTCAGTATTTCACAATTAATAATATATCAGTATTCATTATATTAAAAGAGCATTATAGAGCAGAATCATATGATTGTAGAAACAGAGACATGAAAAACATTTGATAAAAATTAGTAGCCATTCTAGGTAAAAACATAAATAAGAATAGAAGAAAACTTTCTACATATGTCAAAGACCGTCTAACTTCTAACCAAAAACATCATATAATATGAAGAAGTACTAAAGATTTACTCTTTAACATAAGACACAAATAAAAGATGTCCTCTATCATCACAATTCTATATTATTCAACATTTCTAGTTAATCACTTAAGTAAATCAAATAAGCTATACAAATATTGGAAAAAGAAGAAATTATTCATCATTATTTATGATGAGGCAATTTGATGGTAAATCTAAACAATTCAAATTAACTAAGAAAACAAAAATGAGTATTTAATGAGGAGCCCAGAAGCAAGAAAAATATGAAAAATATGCTAAAGTAAAAAGTTTATAATTGGAAAAAAATCTATTCACACTAGCAACAAAAATATAAAATACCTAGAAATACTTTTAATGAAAATAATGTAAACCTGCATTTTAAAAATTACTCAATGAGATAAAATAAGAATTAAGAAACTGGAAATAAATACCATGCTCCTAGATGGGAAGACTTAGTAATATCATAATGATGTCATTCCTTGTCAGATAAATGTATGATTCCAAAGTACCTTCTATTTAAAAAAGTATACACACACACGTCACAATACAACTATTCTAAAGTTCATACAGAAGAATAAGTGTTTGAGAATTTCCAAATGATATCAAACTAAATTTTAAGAATGAAGAGCTTATGAAAGTTCAAACAAGAAAGAGATAAAATTGAGAGTCTTCACATAATATTAATACGTAGTGGTGCAGGTAATCAAATGCTAACAACCTTCTTCTGTAATAGCCGGTAATACCATATTCAAGCTGCAGGAGATAATTTTGTTTCAATAAGGCAACATCTTCTATGAATTTATATACTTTTAAAAAATAGTATTTATTTAAAATTTTTGGTTATATTAGTGGAATTTTTCATAGTTTTAAATGAGCTATAAGTGTTCATTCTAAATTTGGGGGGCCATTATTAAATAAAGTAAGGGTTAGTTGAACACAAGCACTTTTATACTTGACAGTGGACCTGATAAACAGAGTGACTACTGTGTGACTAATGGGTAGGTAGCATATATGTAATGGACATGCTGGACAAAGGGATGATTCACATCCTAAGTGGGACAAAGCAGATGACACAAGATTTCATCATGCTACTCAGAACAGTGAACAATTTAAAACTTATAAATTGTTTATTTTTCATTTAATATTTTACTGCTATTGTCTTCGAGTAACTAAAACTGTAGGAAGTGAAACTGCAGATAAGGGAACAGCATTTATTTATTCATTTATACATACATACATACATACAGAGTCTTGCTCTATTGCCCCAGGTAGAGTGCAGAGGCATCATCATAGCTCACTTGCAACCTCCAACTCCTCAGCTCAAGCGATCTTCCTGCCTCAGCCTCCCGAGTAGCTGGGACTACATGCATATGCCACTGCACCTAACTAATTTTTCTGTGTTTGACAGAGACGGGGGCTTGCTCTTCTTCAGTCTGGTCTCGGAACTCCTGAGCTCAAGCAGTACTTCTGCCTCAGCCTCCCAGGGTGCTAGGATTATAGGCATGAGCCACCACACCCGGCCAGGACTTTAACTTTTAAACTTTTTTAGTGATTGCCACACTGTTCACTAAAGTGCACATTTACCATTTTACATTCCCGTTAGGAGTGTACGAGAGTTCTAGTTGCTTAACCCACTTGTCAACACTTGATATGGTCAGACATATCTTTTTCAAAGTGTGGTTTTTAGTCACTGATCATAATATTCTCTCTGTGATCTAAGCAGCAGAAGTTATCTGATTAAATTTATGACACATTTTTTTGCTGGGATGGTCTGCTATGTGCTGAGTACTTTTCTAGGGACGCATCCTTCCTTATTGTAGGTACTACATACCTTTGAATGCTGCCTGAATAAAATGAAGTTGACTTCTTATCAGTCACAGCACACTTTTTAACCATATTGAACTCACAGTCCAATAAAATCTCTAGATCTATCCTTTTACATTTTTGCTGATGAGACATGTCTTTTTTAATCCTCAGTTGTAGTAGTGCATTTCATAAACCTATTATATTTAATATACTTCAAAAGAGAATTTGCAATGGCTTATCATGAGAGCTCTAAATATTAATAAAATAACTAAATTAAGCATACTGAGGCTAAACCCAAGCAAGCAAGAGTGACGAGATCATACTAATAGAAAACCTAGACTAAAAGAAACTCCTGAAAACGAGTTTCTTAATAGCTTTTGTCAAAATGGATTCAAGAGGTTATGTAGCTCTTATTAATGAATACCAGCAAGCATATCAGGTCATATGGAAATTTGACTATCAGAGGAAGAAACTGAGGCCCAGGGAAGAGGGCTCTTTAACTTTGTGGGTTTTTTGTTTGTTTGTTTTGTTTTTTCTTTTACAAAACGGATCCAGAGATCCACACTGAGAGAAGGTAGTTTTGGGCAAAGGACACTGGCCTAATTATTCCTTTCAGTTAGATATTAGTCTTCTAAGTACAGGTAGAAACTTTTGGTCTCTAACACTGGTGAACACCAACCTAAGATTTCCAAGGTCAGAATATAGTTAATTCATGAGAATCATCTATTTCCTCTTTCTTTTATCCCTTTCCAACTACACTGATTACGATTTGTGATATTAATTTTAGCTTGCAGTCTGGCCTCTATTTTCTGCAGTCACCTCTCTTCCGTCTACCTGTGTTTCAGTGGTTTGGTCTGTAGCAACAGAGAGTCTTCCATTCCCTGAAATGTTTATCCATACACCCTAAGAAGTTATGACTGTATAACATACTTCCAAATTATATGAAAGATCCATATAGAATGTGGCCTCAGAAAATAGCCTTTCTTTGGGTGTATTTGTGTATGGAAGCTTGGTATCGTGTTTGGTCCTGTGGAAAAGTTATAGAAGTTCATTTTGGTTCCCTCACCCAGTTTTAGCTCCTTATAAATTAAAAATTTGGTGAGAAAACCAGAAAAAGCTTTTATCACTACTTCGAGAGATAGTTCCACAACATGTCTTGTCTTTAGGTATACAAAATACTATAGTATAATAGTAAAGAGCTTGCATTCTAGAATCAGACTACCTGGTTTTGGATTCTATTCCTGCCACTCAGTGTATGATGTTCAAAGACTCTTATTTACCTATCTGAACCTCAGTTTCCTCATTGTTAAATGGGGTTGATGAAAATATCAACTATTTCTTAGGATTGTTGCCAAGATTAAATGAGTTAATATGTATACCAATATCTGGCACACAGTAAATACTATGTTGTTAAGAGTTGTTATTTATGTCCAGTTCTAACTTCAGCATTTAATAATTTTTAAATTTTCCTTATCTCTTTTACTTCCCCATTTCCCCAAAGCACTCATATAATCAAATAGCTATTACTTCGATAGTTCATCATTTTATGTTACTATATCAGAATGACCTTTTTTCTCCAACTAATTTTCTATTATATTGCTTTGAAATAGTGAAAATTATCCTCATGAATAGTATTAGAGGAGTATCATCTAATCCATTCAAATTAGAAAATTAAATGTAAGTGGGAAAGCTGAAAAAAATTTCTTGGCACTCTAAATCACAGAAACTTGGTCAATACATACATTTCTAGTTGTTCCCAATGTGCCAGTTACATTTCATTCTGTTTCATTGATCCTGGTACAAACACACAAGTGTACATTTCTTTTCCTGGAAAATAAATATTATAACTCTTTCAAAACATTATTTTCTCCTGATAATGATGGTCATTTAAAGGAACCAATTTTTTAGAACCTTAGCTGGTACTTTTTGACCATTATCTGGTTCCATTATAAATTCCTCTTACAATTTGAGTTTTCAGATAAACCTGTAAAAGTGGTGGCTTGAATTTTTTGATAAAAATAGGCATCTTAGAGTCTTCTCTTATGTTTTACTTCACCATAAATTATCATTATTATTTCTCATTTATATAATCAAGAATACAAGTGAAGGGTATATTACATTTAAAAAGGAGTCTAGAGACAAGAAGCGAAAGAATTTCATTAATACATAATTAATTTTAGTCTCAAAGAAAGGAAACTTTTAATGGAATATTCTATTATTTTTCTTTTTTTTAAAGAATAAAACTGAGCAGTAGCTGTGTCAGAGGTCCCTAAGACCACTCCTAGATTCGATGATTTGCTGGGAAGACTCATAGGACTCAGCACATAGTTATATGCATGGCTATGATTTATTATTGTAAAAGGATACGAAGCAAAATGAGCACAGGGAAAAGATGAAAGTGACAGGGATTGGAAGAACCTAGGTTCAAGCTTCCATAGGTCTTCTCCCAGTAGACTCATACAGGACATGTTTAATTCCTCCAGCAACAAATTGTGAACATATGTGTGAAATGTTATCTACTAGGGAAGCTTGACTGAGCATAGAAGTCCAAAGTTTTTATTGGGAGCTGACTATGTGATTACCCTCTGCCTAGCACATATGAAAATCTGGGAGGAAAGTAGATGTTCGGCATAAACCATATTGTTTGCACAAATATTTAGGCACTGTGAACTGCTTTTATCAATGGAGGGAAAATTTTATATCACTATAGGAAACTATCTATAATTTCAAGTTCCCAAGTTCCAGCCAAGGGCCAACCTTGCAAGCAGGCCTTTCTAAGAATAGCAATTTTAGGCCTGAAATGCTAATTCTTTTCTACACAAGAGCTAAATATAGCATTTTCTAAACCCATAAAATCTTTTAAAATGGTGTTTTAATTACAAATACAATGCAACAGGATTAGGTCTGAAAATAACTGGGGAGAGCAATATAGATTTTATAGTCAGTTGTTTGATACAAATTATTTTATTCAGTGCTCCTTTGAAAAAAATAGTGCCATGATCTTTCTGTAATATATTATGAATGGAATGATACTTTTCACTAGTCTTCTCAGAGACTATAAAGAACAAAAAGGATAATAAAGTGTATGCTGTAGATATAAAAAGGCAACTAAGGGACATGTGGGGTGCAGAAGAGCGGATTTGATATTTTATTCTCATTATTAAGAGAACAGAGCACAGAGTTTTGCCAGAAGTGACAGTAAGTAAGGAAACAGATGAGAAGTTCTAGGGATGATACTGGGGTTCACTAATGAGGGGTTAGGATCACTAGAAACACCAGCCTTGATGTCACAAAGCCAAATGATTTAATAACCAAAACAAAATCAAACAAATAAATAAACAAACAAAACCAAAAAAATCCCAAACTAATCTACTTGATAAAACCAGGGTGTATTGGATTATCAAATTTTCAATATTTTGAAAGCCAGTTTAAGAACTTACAGTATATTCTTTTTTGTTTCTTTGGGTGAACCACACACATACATATATACCAGGCCCAGAGCCAATTGCAATAGGCAATATTAAAAAAAAATTAAATCAGATGCCTAGTGGAGGTTAAAGAATATACTTTTGCCTGGACATATTCACAAATGTCACTAACAATAGATGAGAAAGAAAAACAATAAATTAATACCCCTGCTAAACGACAAAAAAAAAAAAACCCACAAAGGAAAATCCCCCAAAACAAAAAACAGCTGGCATCTTGTATTTCAACTTGGTTGGTATATCTGTGTCATAATGAAGGTGTAATTTTTTGGCCAGTTCCATGCAATCATTATTAATGCCTATTGCTTTTTCATGAGAGTTCTCAGAGGCAGTTAACACTAATTAGTGATTAAGAGCATGAATTTTGGAATCAGAGACTCCTAAATTGAAAGCTTGAAGTACACTAGCTTTGTTACTATTGATGGACAACTTCTGTATGCCTCAATTGATCATCTGTTAAATGGGGATTATGCTGAAAATTAAACAACATATTTATGCAAGGTGCTTGCCTCTGGGCCTGCCACAAAGTATCTACTCAATAAATGGTTCATATTGTTGCTGTTGCTACTAGATAGTAAGTGCTTTAGCCATGGTCTCCGCCCTTAAGTGCTATATATGGTGAGAGAGACATGCACATACATTCTCAAAATGTACAATATGTGGTGGTAAATGTTGGTATGAGGTGCAGAATTGAATAGAGTTGGAAATCTTGATCTATGAGAGAAGGAAAGGCCTTGGGGAGGAAGCGAACTCACCACAAATTCTAAGTGAGAGTTGTATAGGTGGAGAAGGAGGGAAAGAACATTCCAAGCTGACAGAATTCATGTGCAAATGTCAGTTTGGGGCATTATAAGTGGTTGATGCTGGTGAATTTTAAGAGGTAGAAAAAGAGACTCAAAGCCAGAACCAAGCAAAATGAATTAATATTCACCCTGGCTGAAAGAAAAGTGAATTATAGATTGTAAGAACATACAAATGAATGCAACATACTTGAATTTTTTAAAATGAGGTATATTTAAATTAAATGGAGAGATCTCAAGTGTTGCAGTTTGTTGTATTTTGAAAAATTCATACTCTGGTATAACTCATTCCTAAAAATACATGGAATGTTTTCAACACATCATTAAGTTCACTGGGCTCCTTTAGAGTTCAACTGTATGTGCCTCACCCCCTCAGACAACCACTACTCAGATTTCTTTTACCAAAAATTTGTTTTGTGCAATTTAGAGCTTCATATGAATGTGTAAGTCTTCTTTCATTGAGGAAACTATTTTTGCGACTCCTCCACAATAGTTAGAACCTTTTAATTACTGACTAGTATTCTTTTGAATGAATATATCACAGGTTTATCCATTGTCATGCTGATGAACATTTGAGTTGTTTTCAATTTTAAACTATCATGATTAAAATGGCTGTGGACATTTTTGTAAAATTCTTTTTATTGATATATATTTCAATTTCTCTTAGACATATACTGAATGTAATTATATGGTTACAGATACAATATTTAATCTTGTAAGAACTGACAAATCTTTTTTCAAAGAGGTGGTACCATTTAACACTCTCACCAGTAATGTATGAGATTTCCAAGTTGTTACCAACATTTGGTATGATTGATTATTTTAATTTTAGCCATTCTAGTGGACGTTGATAGTATTCGATTCCATAATGATTCAAATAGTATTCAATTCCATAATGATACTTGGTTTTTAGCAATTTTTTATGTATTTATTAGTCATTTGTATATATTCTTTCGTGAACTGTCTGTTCAAATGTTTTTCCCCATTTCTATAGTGTTTATTTTTCCTCTTGTTATTGTGTTGGAGTTATTTATATATTCTGTATACAAATCCTTTGTTAGATATGTGCATTGTGAGTATGCTCTAATTTGCGATATGTCTATTCATATTCTTATCTTTTTAAGAGCAGCCTGATTTGTCATTTTTTTATAGTTAGTACTTTCTGTATCATATCCAAGAAATCTTTGCCTTCTCCAATATTGCAAACATGTTATATTTCCTTCAAGAAGATTTCTGCTCCCAGATTTTACAGTTATGTAGAATTTTAAACTAATTTTTATTTGTGATATTAGAAAGGGATTGAGGTTCATTTTTAAAAATATGGTCATCTAGATGTTTCAGTGCCATTTACTGAAGACTTACTTTTTCCTATTGATTTCTCTGTAGGTTTTGTAAAAAATATATTTGTTAAGCATATAAATATAGGTCTCTTTCTGAACTCTCTTCTCTTTCATTGAAGTATTTATACTTTTGCTAATAGTACATTTTCTTAATTATTGTAGCTTTATATAAAGTCTTGAAATCAGCTTCTGTTATTTTTTTCACATAATTCTTTTAAGATTATTTTGCCTGTTCTAGATTCTGTACAGTTTCCTATACATTTTAGAATCTGCTTATCAATTTCTGCAATAAAAACCTGCTGGGATTTTGACTGTGATTGCATTGAATCCATTGATTAATTTTGGGAGATTTGACAATGTAGCAATATTTACTTTTCTGATATATCCATAGGACATAGTGATCTATTTATTTGACTTCTTTACTTATCTCAGAAATATCTAATAGTTTTCAGAGTAAAGTTTTGTACATGTTTAAAATTAAATTTATCTTTGAATGTTTTATGATTTTTTGATGCACTTCAAATGACATTGTGTTTTAAATTCTACTTTCCATTTGTTCTTTGCTAGTATATAGAGATATACTTGACTTTTTTAATATTGACCTTCTAGCCTATGATCTGGCTAAATGTACCTACTAGTTCTAATATTTTGATAATGAATTTCTTGTGGTTTTTCTTTGTTTTCTGCAAATCATGTTGTCTGAAGTAGTTTTTCTATTTATTTTTCCTTTTACTTTTTTCCTTGCCTCATTGCATTAATGAGGACCTCTAGCTTAATGTTGAGTAGAGGTGTGGAGAATGGATTTCTTATCTTAATTACAGCCTTAGAAGGAAAAAAAACATTTGATGTTAGGTACAGATTTATTTTTGGCTGAGGAAGTTTACTTCTATTCCTAGATTCCAGAGAGGTTTTATCATGAATAGGTATTGACTTCTCACAAATGCTTTTTCTGCATTTATTGAAAACATCATATAATTATTTGCCTTTATTCTGTTAATGTAGTGAATTATATTCATTTCTGAATGTTAAATAACTCTGGCATTCTAAGATAAAGCTCATTGTGTATTATCATTTTTATATAGTGCTAAATATGATTTACTAATATTTTGTTGAACATTTTTGCATGTATAATTATGAAGAACATTGATCTGTAATTTTTTTACCTTGTAATCACTTAGTTTTGTTTTGATACTAGGGTTATGTTGACATCATAAATGAGTTGTATAGTGTTCTTTCTTTTGGTATTTTTTGACATTGTGATTTTAATTTGCATTTCCGTGATGATTAATGATGTTGAGCATTTTTAATATGCAGTTAGCCTGTTGGGCTTTCCTTTGTAAGTTACTTAATGTTTTTGCCTTAAAATTCATGGAAGTTCCTCCTTTGTGTTGACTTTGGCCAGTCTGATAACTATGTGTCTTGGTGATTGCCTCTTTGCAATGAATCTCCCAGGTGTTCTTTGAGCTTCTTGTACCTGGATTTCTAAATCTCAGTCAAGATCCTGGAAGTTTTCCTCAATTTTTCCCTCAGATATGGTTTCCAGCTCTTATATGTTTTCTTTTTCACCCTCAGGGATGCCTATGATTATTATATTTGGCTGTTTTTCATAATCCTATAATTCTGGTAGGCTTTGTTCATTACTCTTGATTCTCTGTGTGTTTTTTTTTTTTTTGACTGAGTGATTTAATTCAAAAGAGTTGTCTTCAAGTTCTGAGATTATTTCTTCTTCCTGGTCTAGTCTATTCTTAAAACTTTCCACTGTGTTTTGTATCCCCTTAAATGATTTTTTCATTTTCAGAAATAGTGTTTGGTTTTTTTTTTTTCTAAAATATGTTGATCTCTTTAGTGAATTTTTCATTCTTTTCCTGAATTGATTTTCTGCCTTTTTTTTTTTTTTTTGAGTTGGTTTTCCATTTTCTCTTGGATTTTATCGAGCTTTCTTACAATCCATATTTGGAATTCTTTATCTGTCATTTCAATATTTTCATTTTGGTTGACATGCATTGCTAGATAGCTGGTGTTTCATTTTGGGGATGTCCTTTTACTCTAACTCTTCATATTTCCAGAATTCTTTTGCTGATTCCTTCTCATCTGGCACAGCTGTCAGTTATTATTTTTGGATTTTCTTTTGTTTAGATGGGGTCCCCCCACCACTTGTAAAGAAGTATCTGTAGCTTATATTGGGTAAAACTGTTTGGCTTTGCTTATTTGTTCTTTGATGATGATCTAGGTTCTAGATGGAGGCCTTGATTATAGATATCCTTAGTTAGGTGGTTTTCTTAATTGTTAGTTGTTTGTAGGCTATAGCAGTGGTGAGCTATGTATGTGGACAAATTTCTTGTCTCTCTTTGATGAGGGAGGAATGAGTTCTTTGAAATCCTTCCTCTTTCCCCAGCCCTGTGGTCTTCTTAACTATGTGAATTGGATTGACATGTTCAGTTTAATCTCTGAGACAGTAGGCATTGCTTGTGGGGTCATGCAAGATCTCCAGGACCCACTGGCTCCCTGTGGCTCCTGTAGTGTGAGCTGAAGTTGGGAAATGTTTATGTGGGAATGAGCAAGATGAAAACTAGGTGCTGAAGCCCTTTGGGGAGGACAAAAGTGCACAGTGAGTGTAGAAGCGATATTGCACCTGCTGTCTTGGCTCTGATCTGTGGTTATGGGAAGCACCCCAAGAGGGCTGGCAGGCTGGTACTTTATTCTCAAGAAGCTCCCGGTTCACTGGCAACAGCAGCTTTGAGGCTCGTGAGGGTAGAAAAGCTCTCCACCAGCTCAGGAGCTTACTGACTGCCTGAGATATGAGGGAGGGAGAAAAAAACTGTTTCTTTTACCCTTTTCCCTGGACTCCAAGCCTCTCAGGGGTTGTCTTCTGCTGATATCTTGATCTTTCTTATTCTGCTCTACAACTTCTTCCCTTCGAATCTCTTATAGGTTCTGGTACTTTTCCCTCATAATTACATCCATTTTATGATTGTTTGTTTTATTCTTTTTCATCTAAAATTTTTCCTTCTTTCTGAGATGATCTGGCAGCTAGTGTCTCTGGTCAGCTATCTTGTCTCTCTCACCACAGTAGCAATTTTTAAACCATGCATTTTTTTCCTTTTCTTTTTACTCTATGAGCAAGGAAAACTCTCTCATAGTTTGGTGTTTACCGAAAAACAGTGTGTATATGTTACCTTTGAATTATATACTCTGTTTAGTTGTAATCTGGCTAAATCCTCTTTCAGTTCTATAGATGCTGACAGATTCATGAACAATTCATAGCAAAATTGTAGTTGTCTAGCAAGATTGCATCTGACATGTGTCAATAAGTCTGAGATATTACTTTTTATCTCAACTTCTTTGGCTTTTGGAGACTTTGAACAGATGATATACATGGGAAAAAGACTCCAATACTCACTATATATTCATATTGGAATCTAGAATTCAGTGCACTATCTTCAGTCCCTTCTCTTTTCTCCCAGCATTTTCTAGGATTTTTGAGTCTCCAGCCAGATGTATAAAGAGATATTGATCAAGCTGAATTAGGATTGATAACTAAAATAGTTGTATTGGCAGCAATGAACTCCAGAGTTTCCCAAACTTCTGTCATTCTTACACCATTTTCACAAATTTTTTTCCATATTTTTTATGAACTAATTTTTAAAACATTTTATTAAGGATACTTTGAAACAAATATAAAGTAACAATAGCATAATGCACCACCCTATATATTTGCCTAGTATTTTCCTTTAAATAAGTTTAAAATCAGGAACTTTTAAAAACTGATCTCATCCTAAGTAATAATAATCAATAATTCTAAATAGCTTAACTATAAGATATAGTTGTAAATATTTGTTATTAATTTTTTATTAATTTTCAACTTTTGTGTATATTTTCATGGGTATTTTAGTGAAAATTTAGAGGAGACTGAGTAATATTTGCCAGCTAATTGAGATTTGGTACTTCTAAACTTTCATTCTTCATTGCTTTCATTTAATTCTTTAATTAATACATAGAGAAATAAGCAATTTTTGAAAGTTCCAACCTGCAAGTTGACAGTGTATCTCTGCTGAGCTAATTATAAGGCATAACAGGAAGAAAGTAGGTAGAGTATACAGTGAAAATAATCTTCTTGTTGTAAGATATATATCAAAGGCCAATCTCGATATACATCTGAAGGAATCTATAATAATTTACAAGTCTCTAGTACTTGGTTTATTGACATTTTAAGAGTAAAGCGAGTGTTAAATGAGATAATAAATATGAATTCATTGTGAAATTTTACATGAACAAATACTTGTTATGTTGGTTTTCAGCTTAACTCAATTTGCAGATTGAAGAAAATATCAACACAGTAACAACCCTATCTCCATGTCTCCAAATTGAGCTGAAATAATAAATAAATAAATAACCAAATAAATAAAATAACCTGAGGCCTAGGGCAAGGACAATCACAGATAGTTTCGGGAGAGCAAGCCCCAATTATGGCTGCTTTTCCTTCTAGAAAAAGAATTCTCTTTTAAAAACTGCAAAATCACACACATACCTATTGAGAGTGTCAATATGTATTATTGCTTTACACCAAATTCAAGGTCATAATAATAGCACTATGCTCGTCTTCTCTTGCCTAGGGATAGATGTTATTAAGGAGGAACAGATAGAGGGAAATCTAATGGTTCTTGGTTAAACTGTTGAAAAGCACTTAAAGGATTTCCTTTATTTTGCATTTATTCACACACAATGGATTTAGTATTTAAATGTGTTTTTTCTTTATTGCTGAATCCATTGAGGCAGTGAACTGTATCTTTGTGGGTTGCTAGTGTGGTTGAAAGGCAGAATGGCCATCCCGGGAACCATAATTTAACCACCACATAGGCATAAATGAGCTGAAGGTATTTGCTGCCATGCAAGGGTTGGGGGATATATTTAAATTATTTTCCAGCTTCAAGAAGTATACCCCCTCTGCAGTAGAACTTTGGCTGGGTCTGAGGAACTGGGAGTAAACACAGATAGTAAAGAAATAAAAAATAATTACTTGAGGCACCTCAGTGGTCAACAAATTGACTTCTTGCCCTTATTTTTCAGTAGGAAAGAACAAATTTATAAGCTCTTCCTTAATTCCAGTTGTTTTCTTCTTAAAATCATGTCAACAGACTCTAAACTCAAAGAATAGTTATTATTTGTATGTTTCAAGATTAGATGTATAAAAGGAAAGATAACAATGAAGGATAATAGAAATAATAATAAAAAACCTACATGGCTCGGAACATGTGTGAGTTAACACAAAAAAAGGTCCCAAACTTTTTTGGCATCAGGGATTGGTTTCATGGAAGACAATTTTTCCATGGACAGTGGGTGGCAGAGGAGGTAGAGCTCAGGTGGTGATGTGAATGATGGGGAAAGCTATAGATGAAGCTTCGCTTGCTTGTCCACTGATCACCTCCTGCTATGCAACCCCCAGCCAACCACCTTCCTGTTTCTAAATTTCATGGAAGACAATTTTTCCACAGATGTCAGAGTGAAGGGGTAGCGGAGCTCTGTGACCCAGTCCCTAATAGGCCATGGACCAGTACCGGTCCATAGCTTGGGGGTTGGAGATCACAGGGTTAAAGCATTGACACTGTATTGAAGTGATCACTAGATCATCCTGCTGAAAATCAGTTTCACTTTTTTACCTCTCTCATAATCTCAGAAAAATTTGTGCTTTTGGATACAGCTGAGGTTTATATCACTCATTCAATCATTCATTACTTGTTAATATTTATTTGATCTTTCAGGCTGTTATCTTTTAGATTTGAATTGATACAGGGATACCTTGTTTTATTGTGCTTTGCTTTATTGTGCATGGTAGATATTATTTTTTATAAATTGACAATTTATGCCAACCCTGCTTCAAGCAAGTCTATGGGCACCATTTTTCCAACATCATGGGCTCACTTTATGTCTCTGTCTCATATTTCAGTAATTCTCACAATTTTTAAAATGTTTTCATCATTATTATATCTGTTATGGTGATCTGTGGGCAATGATCTTTGATGTTACTGTTGTAATTGTTTTGAGGTGCCATGAACCATATCCATAGCAGATGGTGAACTTAATTAATAAATGTGTGCTCTGACCACTCTACTGACCAGCCATTCCCTCATCTCTCTCCCTTTTCTTGAGCTTCCCTATTCCCTGAGACAAAACAATAATGAAATTAGGCCAATTAGTAACCCTAGAATGGCCTCTAAGTGTTGAAATGAAAGGAAGAGTTGTTCATATCTTACTTCAAATCAAAAGCTAGATGTGATTAAGCTTAGTGAGGAAGGCATGTTGAAAATTGGAAGAGAGGTTAAAAGCTAGGGCTCTTGCACCAAACAGATAGTCAAGTTATGGATGCAAAGGAAATGTTCTTGAAGAAAAATTAAAAGTGCTGCTCTAGGGAACTCAAGAATGATAAGAAAGCAAAACTGTCTTTCTGCTAATGCGGAGTAAGTTTTAGTGGTCTGGATAGAAGATCAAACCAGCCACAACGTACCATTAAGCCAAAACCTAATCCAGAGTAAGGCCCTAACTCTCTTCAATTCTATGAAGGCTGAGAGAGGTGAGGAAGCTGCAGAAGAACTTAAAAGCTATCACAGGTTGATTCATGATATTTAAGGAAAGAAGCCATCTCCATAACAGAAAAGTATAAGAAAAAGCAGTGAGTAATGATGTACAAGCTACAACAATTTATCCAGAAACTCTAGCCAACACTAAACAACAGATTTTTCATGTAGATGAACAACCTTCTAGTAGAAGAAGATGCCATTTGGGACTCTCCTACCTAGACAGGAGATGTCAATGCCTTGGCTCAAAACGTCAAAGAACAGACTGATTTTCTTGTAAGAGGCTAATGTAGCTGGTGACTTTAAGTTGAAGCCAATTTACCATTCTGAAAATCCTGTAACCCCATTACCCTAAGTGTAGCATCTCAGGAATGAAAAAAACAGATACCACATGTTCTCATTTATAAGTTGGAGCTAAATAAAGAATATATATGATCATAAAGAGCAGTAATGGACATTGGAAACTAAGAAGAGGGAGGATGGGAGGAGGATGAGGAAAAATCTACCTATTGAGTACAATAACTGAGTACCCATCACTACTCTGGTGATGGGTAACTGAAAACTCTGACTTCAGCATGACACAATTTATCCACATAACAAAACACACTGTCCCCTCTCAATTTTTTGAAATTAAAAAAAAGAATCCTGAAGATTTATGCTAAATCTACTCTGCTTGTGCTCTATAAATGGAAAAACAAAGCCTAAATAACAGCACATTTGTTTACAGCATGGTTTACTGAATATTTCTGGTCCACTGTTGAGACCTAACGCTCAGAAAAAAAAGATTCCTTTTAAAATATTACTGCTCTTTGACAATGCACCTGGTCACCCATGAGCTCTGATGGAATTATAAAAGGAGATTAACATTTCAATGCCTGCTAACACATCATTTATTCTGTAGACCATGGATCAAGGAGTACTTGTGACTTTTAAGTCTTATTATTTAAGAAATATGTTTCATGAGGCTAAGCTTCCATTGATAGTGATTCCTTTGAAGGATGTGAGCAAAGCAAATTAAAAATCTTTTGAAAAGGATAGACCATTTTAGATGCCATTAAGAATATTTGTGATTCATAGGAGGAGGTCAGAATGTCAAAGTTAACGGGAGCTTGGAAGAAGTTGATTCTAATCCTCATGGATGACTTCGAGTGGTTCAAGACTCTAGTGGGGGAAGTAACTGCAGATGTGGTGAAAATAACAAGAGAACTGGAATTAGAAGTGGTTCCTGAAGATGGTACTGAATATTTTAGTAATATCTGCTGCAATCTTATGATAAAACTTGAATGGGTAAGGAGTTGCTGCTATTGATGAACAAAAAAAGTGGTTTCTCGAGATAGAATATACTCCTGGTGAAGATGCTATAAAGATTGTTGAAATGACAACAAAGGATTTCTAATATTACATAAACTTAATTAGGAAAGTAGCAGCAAGGTTGGAAAGGATTGACTTCAATTTTGAAAGAAGTTCTACTCCGGGTAAAATGCTATCAGACAGCATCACATGCTACAAAGAAATCATTCATGAAAGGGAGAGTCAGTTGATGTAGTAAACTTCATTGTTGTCTTACTCTAAGAAATTGCCATAGCCACCCCAACCTTTGGCATCATATGTTTGCTTTATTGTGGTGGTCTGGAACCAAACCCAAATATCTTTGAGTTATGTCTCTGTACTTGATTTTGATCTATGACATTTTCCCAATGTGTTCAAGTAAACTATGGCTGTGGTTTCAGGCCTAAAAATTGAAGCATTTGAGCATTTGATTGGAGTTTTGTGGGGCCTTCTTTACATTTTTTCTTCTCTTATCATGTTACCTCTTTGCCCTTCTAAATTATGCCTTAGTTCTGCTTTAACCAGGTTTTTCAGGATCTGTTTCTGGCCAGGTGATTAGATATTAAATGCTTAGTATTAAATGTACTAGCCTGCAATTAAATGAAAGCCTCAGCAGAAGGTGAGTGGGATAGATTGATCTTCAGTGACTCAAAATTCCACATTTGCTGTGTATTACTATATTTGTGACTAATATCTCATGAGAGAACCCAGCTTGATATAACTGCAGTAGGGGGAAAGGTCAGGGATGTGATCCCAATACAGGGAATAAATAGAAGTGCCCTTTATATAGTTGCAGAAATATTACTATACTGACACATCAACAAAGCAGATGTCGTGAGCTTATTTAAGAGACATTCAAATTACAGCTCAAGTTCAAAAAGTGTTGCAATAAAAAATACTTATAAACACTTGAAATATGTTGTATATATTATAGTGTAAAGAATATGGACTCTGCCACTTATGAAAAAATTGCAATGTATCTGACTATTTCCTCTTCTATAAAATGTAAATAATAATGTTTTTCTTCAGAATGGCTACTAAACTAAATAAAATCCATATACAGAGAATAACACAGTTCCTGGTATATAATAGATACTGGAAAAGTAGGTAATTATTATTTAGACAAGTTTGTTTCATGCCAAAAATCCATATAAACCAATTTCATGGTAGAAATTTCAGGATATAAAAATACTACACCATGGATTACCATTTGACATCAATCGTAGTTAGGTTACAAACCTAATTCTCATATCAGCTCTATCACTAGAGCAAACTCTTTAATTTTAGTAAGCTTCACTCAGTTTCCTCATTTATAAAATTAAGTGATTTCTGTTCACATATACCAACATTCTTTTGTCTCCCATATTTTTCTGGTCAATGAAAACCATAGTTGAAAACCCTTCAACACTCTTGTTAACTTCTAGAAAAGATAATTACCTAAAAGGAGTGGCTTTTAGGCAAACTCCTTCCCAGACTTAGGTGACTAAGCAATCTTAGAAGTTTGTTCTAGAATACTATAATTATTTCTGATAATATCATCCATGATTTCCCCTAATAGTACAGCTTCTACTGTAGGATAGATTTTGATATTTTGAAAACAAAGATGTTGTATAAGTTGCCAAGTGGTAATTGACTTTTGATTTCTGGCATTCACAACATTAATTCGATTGTATATGTTTGTATGCCAGAATTCAAAGCCAAAAGAAAAAGAACAGAAAATGCTGAATATCTGAGCAATGTGGGATTTAGATTGGAGTATTCAATTTACTCTACATCCTTGCTACTCAAACAATGGTCTGTGGACCTGCAGTATCAGTACTTCCTGGGAACTTGTTGGTAATATAGAATTTCAGGCCCCACCTAGACATAAATGATTAGAATTTACATTTTAACAAGCTCTTCTAGAAGCTTATGCACATTGAAATTAGAGAAACAATTCTCTAAAACACTTAAAAAGTAAAATTATGCTTTATCTGAATTATCGATCCTAGGTCACAAACTAAAAATAATGAAATAACAAGGAATCGTAGTAGATATCATGACAATAGTTGTTTTTACAAATGATTGTTGCTTTCAAGTGTCTTTTTTAACCTCAAGACCAGACCAAGTGTAGACTACCCATTTTCAGAAAAAATAATTCCTTTATAAGGTAAATGTTAGGGGAGGTTTTGTTTTTTAATATAAAATAACATATTTCAAATCAGCATATGGCATATTGAAGCTATACATGCAACTGAGGAAATAAATTCTACAGGTGAATGTGTTGTCACAACTTATAATTTATACCCTTTAAAATTATTTTACAAAATAGACCTATAGTAGTATTGTTATTCTCTCATATGGTATGCTGTCTTCCCAATGAAATCTTATGTATTTTGTAGTTTTACAAGTTGAACATGTACCATTTTATAGTGGATGAGTGTAGTATGTAAGCCAACAATTTAGAAATAAGCTTTGGTAAGATAGTGTTTTTCACAGACTATTGCTAACTCTGGGGGAAAAAAAAAAAAAAAACCCTTGATTGTAACGAGGCCCATTCAGTACCAGTATTCTTATAAAAGTAAATAATTAATTTATTATTCTATTCAATACTTAATTATTGAGGTTTCTAAGTGTCAGGCATATGCCAGGTGCTACAGAGAGAGAGCAGTGAACAAAAGCAGACTCACTCCTCTGTCTTCCTTGTATTTCCAGTCTATTCACTGGGGGAGATATACATTAATCAATTAATCACAAAAATGGGTTTATCATTACAAGCTGTGATAAGCATTTGTAAGTGTTATGAATCTGGGAAGGCTTCCTGGTAGAAGTGGCATTGGAGTTGATATTGGAAGGGCGAGGAGGAAATAACTGGGATAACAATATAGGACGTGAAGAGTGGGAAGAGAATTACAAATTGAGGGATCAATATAAACAGAACCCTGTGGAGAAGGAGGGAATGGCATGTTTAAGTATCTGAACAGCTGTCATGGATGGAACACAAAGAGTACAGAGAAGAGGTGGCCTGAGATGGAGCTGGAGAGATTGTAGACGGAAGTCAAATCATGAAGGAGTTTTAAGACATGTTAGTGATTTGGGACCCTGTTTAAAATTTCTCAAAGGAAAACCATTGGTGGGTTTTAAACAGAGGACATGAAGAGAAATTATTTATTTATTTATTTATTTAAAGATTGCACTGGCCATGGAGTGGAGAATGCATTGGCTTGGAAACTGGAAGGGTAAAAAGTAACAGGTAAACCAATAGTGGATGATGACAGTAATCCAGGCAATAAAGGATTAAGGTAATGATGATGGTAAAGAAAAAAGTAAACGGATTCTAGCAGTAAAAAGAAAAGGTTTTGATGCACAATTAGAGGGGGAAGAAGGATTTAGGGCAATGTCTGGATTTAGGGCTTATGGCCTTTCATGCTGGCAGTGAAGAGATTCAAGTATGGGTCATGAGTTTGGTTTGGACATGAAGACATTCTTTGCCTCAAATTCTATTAGGACACTCAAAGCATTTGATTGGAATGATGAATCTTTTACTCTAAGATGAGAATAATAAACATTTTACTATGCATTAGTTATGGCATTCCACAAAAATATAATTACTAGTCATTAATAAGGGAGATTGAGAGGATTCAGTGCTTGGCACATTGTAAGTAAGCCACTAACATTTGATATTATTGTTGTTTATATTACTGGTATTCTTTAGCCTTTGCTTCTCTCCCATATACTCTTCCAAACATTGGTCACATCTTTCTGTGTTAATTCAGAAATAATATTTTTTTCTGTTAGCTCTCTTTAACTTGAGTATTTCTATCATGGGGGTGGGGATAGGGAACATTGTTTTGAGTAGAGACACCTCCTGATTAAGGTACAATGTTTATAAAGAGTTCCCAGTTAGGCCTTACAATTCCTCTGTATCGGTATTAATATCTTTCCCCTTCAGCTGTCCAGCAGCCACTGCTCAGAGAGAATGCAGCTGAGCTAATAATCACCATCCTGCCCGACCTGAACACTGATTACTTAAATATGTAGGTACTTTCCCGCCCTGCTTCCCTAGCTCTCAGGTGCTCCCCGCCCATGAAGAGGAGTGCTGGTGCTCAGGCACTCCTGCTTGTCAAATATTTTGAATATCACTACCCCTACCCCACATTAGTGTTTAACTGCTTAATACACGATATTAGGTGCCTGTACTCACATGGACAATATTCCACTTAGTTACAGTGCCAAGAACCTACAGGCGTGAATATCTTCTGTTCTTCCATAAGTTGTCATAAAGATCAAGATCCTTGAATTTAAATTTGGTAAAATTTTAGTAATTTAGACAACACTAATCTATAAATCTTGACATCTGTTTCTTTTCATAAGAACAAAGGTTTAGTAGGCACGTAAGCATAAAAATAG
Organism: Lepilemur ruficaudatus; assembly: GCA_963574885.1. Classification (NCBI taxonomy): domain Eukaryota; kingdom Metazoa; phylum Chordata; class Mammalia; order Primates; family Lepilemuridae; genus Lepilemur; species Lepilemur ruficaudatus. The sequence goes on from CAUYRT010054985.1 coordinate 28,448, forward strand.
AACAAAAGATGTTTTATTTATAAAATGGTAGAGGAAAAATATTTTTCATGTACTTGTTATTTACAAATGATCCAACTAAACTAAAAATATGCTTATTAGACATGATTCTTACCTATTTAATAAAATGCCTAAAAAAAATTCTTCAAGCCGGGTGCAGTGGCTGCACCTGTAGTCCCAACTATGATCCCCAGAGCCCAGGAGCTCAAGTCTAGCCTGGGCAACAAAGCAGGACCCCCATCTCAAAAAGAAATGATAAAAAAAAAAAAATTAAAGTCGTTAAAGTCATAGTTCAGCTTCAACAGTATCTATCTGCAATGATTTTCTGTCTCTAAATGTCATATCTTTAAAATGGTTGTGTAATGTAGACTCACAGTAAATTGACTGGCACTCACTTAACAACCAGATGGAAGAAAGTCAAATTTTGACATATATATGATATATATGTGATATATATACGTGAAAAAGTTGTATACATCAACTTTTGATGTATACATATGTGATTGATATATAGGATATATATCTGTATATAGATATATATCCTATGTAAATTATTTGGACCTGTTCCTTCAATGCTTGCTAGTGTAGTTCTTCAAATGCCATACTTGTATTTCTCTGAATTTTTTTTAATCTGTAATGTTTTTGCTGCATAATGTTAAATCTGTATTTTATGTCCCCTGATTTCTAGCTAGTTCATTTGCTCTGTTTCCCTGAGGTTGTTGGAAGGAGGAGTTAATATCCTCAGCTTTCTAACAGCAGACGTTGAAAAGGATCACGCCTGTCTCCAATGTTACTGGCTCTCTAAACCACACTGCAAGAAATATTACAGGCAACAGATAGTTTCATTTTCAATTTAGACACCCATTATTTGATGTTTACAGGCCATTTCTAATTCTGAGTCCAGAATTTATGGTTTGTTCTGGCGATTATCATCACAGCAATCTCCTGCAACTGGGCTGTGCTTCATTGGGAGCTTTGCGCTGCTTTATCAGTCCTCCATGGCGTCTGAAACAGATATATAGCACCACGTCCAAATCACCCGGCTCACAGAGGCTTGGTTTATGACTCCCCAGATGTCTGTCTTTTCTGATGGGTAGGTTAGTTTGCACTATCTCAGTGATGGGGAAAGTTGACCCTTGAGACAGAGGGTGGTGGTCATTAAACAAATAAAAGTCTAACATTCTGAACCTGTCTGAATTAAACTAGATGATATCATTTATTAAGTTAAATGTACTGAGTTTTGTTCAGTGCCAAATAATAATGAAACATAGATGTTTCCTGGTTTGCCTTACAAACCTAAGATAAAGAGCAACATATAAATCTCTTGAAGATTTGCTAAAATAGCAGTAACTGCTTTGGATTCATAAGCACATTTCAAATGGTTATTTTATAGTTTCTCTTTTGAATAGACAGTATTTAGTTTTGCCTCTCAGATACCTGAGTGTTCTCTAGGCTCTGTTCAATAGCATTAACTAAAGCTTACTGAAGGACTTTTGAAATCTCTACACATTGATTGTCTACGGCAGAATCATTCACTAAACCTTTTGAAAGGATGTGGTGGGACATGTATCTATTATTTCATATGCCATAGCCAGAGTGATGTTTCATTTTAAATCTTGCTGATTGGACCGATAACAAGAATATCTTTTGTCACTAATGCCTACCTACTTTTGTGCTTTTGTTGTGCCTTGTCACTTGTCCCTTCTCCCCTCCGAACTAGGAACTAGGAACTAAAAGTGACAAAATGAGACAAGGGGATTAGGCATGATCTTAAAAAGGCTTGCTATTTCTTCTTTCCTCAATTAAGGATAGCATTTCCAGTAGAACTCATCTTTACCGTGGAGGGAGAGACAAAGGCAGAGAGAAAAAGAGAAAAACCTGCTAGAGACAGGGCTGTGAAGGAAGTCCTCCCTAACTTCTATCCAACCTCACCCTCCAGGTAAGTTGTCCCACTGTGACTGGCCAACAAACCAGAAGTATTCCTCTGCTAGTATTTTCTCTTAGGGAGTGAAATAAAAATGCTCTATCCTGTAGGGAAATATTATCAGGAGGCAATGACCCCCACCAACAGTAATATTTAGTATGTAGTGATCACATCTGGACAGGACCCCCAGAAGTCTGTTCCTACACCCCATTTTACAGAAGAGGAAATTGAGACCCATAGAGACTATGTGATTTGTCCAAGTTTACCCCTCTAGTAAGTGGAAAAGTTAGGACTTAAAGCTTTCTTGTGCCTAAGTTGAGATTTTTTTTCCCTCCACATCAGTATTTTAAAGGAAAAAAGAAACTTAGAAAGATGTACTTGGAATTAGTCTTAGAAATGTCACTTTGAATAGACAAGGATTTTCTTTGAAGTTGCAGTGTGAATTTTAAATTTGCGTCATTCTGTTACCAGGGCTCTGTGCAAGTCTGGGGAAGTACTGTAGAGATGGACTCAGTACCTTTAGGTCTTCTTCCTTTTGGTGTCCTTCTTTCCACTTGACTGACTTGAACACCATTCTCAGGCCTGCCCTATGACAATTGCCAATATTCTGTATATTTCTTAACAAATCCCTTCCTCCTTCTGTTTTTTCCCAATAACACATATCCAACATGTGGGATGTTTCCAAGGCAGCTTTTGGAATTTAAAACTAGAATAAAATGTTTAAAAAAACAGATAAAATAAAAGTATTACGCATTTATCTCTCACTATCCCTTTAATTATGTGCAGTGGGATAAATCCTTTCCTTAACCCTGGTTGAAAAGTCAAACAGCGCCCAAACTTTTCTAGTAATCTTGAGTCTTTTGTGTCCGTTGCTTGCTTCTAACTAGTAATTAGAATGTAATTGTAAATACATCTATCTTGATTTAAATTGGGCTGATTCCCTACAGTTCAGGCCTATTTTAGGTAGGAAACTAGCAGTTGAAAGAGAATTTGGTGGCTTTTTCTTTCTTTTCCTCCCATTTTCTAGGGTGGGAGCATGGGGAGGAAGGAGAGGTAAGGAGAACAGGAAAGTTATTTCTAGGTCTCTGGTGTTGAAGGCTGACTTTTCCCCTGGACTTTCCATATTAATCAAGATCTTAGCAAGAGAAAACATAGTACACCAAGCTGGTAATTTCAGGAGAGGGTTTTAAAGGGCTTATTTACATAGGTGTGAGCAAGTTTTGGGGGAACCAACAGAGGATAACAGGACCCTAGGCCAGCAACTGCAGGGAGCCCTGCTTGCACCCAGGCCTGCAGGAACAAGAGAGGCAATGAATCCTGGAACCTGAGCGGGGGGGCTGTATGACAAGGCTGCCTGACAGAAGCTGTGGCCTTCAGTAGTGGGACACAATCAACTTATAGCAACTCCATGCAATGGCAACCAGAAAATAAATACTCCAACTTTTCTCTTCCCCTGCCTTCCTGTGCCTTGCTTTGACCAAACCCACCTGAAAGCATAGAACAGTCTTTGTGATATTTGGAGTCTGGGGGCAAAGAGTGTGGTGAGAAAGAATGGGGAGTGGATCCAGAGGGGCAAAGGAAAAATGTCTGGCACAGGTAAAGTATTAGTCAGAATTCTCCAGAGAAACAGAATCAATAGGATACTCATATATTAGCAGATATGTAAGAGGGGATTTATTATGGAAATTGGCTCACATAATTATGGAGGCTGAGAAGTACTACAGTCTGCTGTCTGCAAGCTGGAGAACCAGGGAAGTCAATGGTATAATTCAGTCCACATACCAAGGCCTGAGAACCAGGTTAGTCAGTGGTGTAACTCCCAGTCCAACGCCAAAGGTTGAGATCCAGAGCAGGGTGCTGGTGTAAGTCCTGATGTCTGAAGGCCTGAGAACCAGGAAAGCTCCGAGGGCAGGAGAGGATGAATACCTCAGGTAGGAAAGAGAGAGCAAAGTTGTCCTTCCTGTGTTTTTTAATTCTATCCAGGCCCTCAGTGGATTGTATGATGCCCATTCACACAGGTGTGGAAATATCTTCTTTAATCAGTCTGATTCAAATGCTAATTTCTTCCAGGAACACCTTCATAGACACAACCAGAAATAATGTTTTACCAGTTACCTGGGCGTATCTTAACCCTGTTAAATTGACACCTAAAATTAACCATCACAGGTAATTTTGAGGGTTCCTTGGAGGTGCCCATCTCACCTGCAATTCACTTAATATATGTGATATATTCTCCTGCAGCTGACTGCTTATTCGCAAAATCCAGCTGTTTCTATAACTTCTTGTAGCTTTTCTCTATTTATTGATCTAGGCTATTGTCTTGGACAAAAAGCCAAGGGATCCCAGACCAGCTATACTGCATAGGCTCATATCTAGACCACGGAAAATGCTCAAATGTCGGAATTCAGTCACCTCTTCTGCTTATTCATAAGCAACTAGCCAGCCACCTCTTACCAGTTAGATTTATTGGGGGAGAATTTACAATTCCCACTGAATCTTATCTGCCAGGAAGTCATATTATGCTTTCTAAGTGGTCCCATTGAAGTATCTCTGCCCAGGCCGGTGAGAGTGAGGAAGTGGGGAGGAGGATGGGAATCCCAGATTAGCTTTCTTCGTATAATCCTCTCCAAAAAGTCTTCCCCAGTATCCACATGTTTTGACCTTTATACCTTTATTATGGATGTGAGGTTTCATTCAGAGTCATGTAACTGGTTTTTGATTATTTCTTTGGAAAATCATTATCTTGCTCTGGCACATCAGTGTGAAATGCCCTATGTGTATCTTGATTCTTTAGTTAGTGCTAAAATTTTTAAATGAAATAAGTAGTAATGGAAATTTTCAAATATTTGATGGGGTCTGACAGGAGAGGAAAAACGGAGAGAATAGTTTTGAGCAGGAGCCATTGGTGCCTCTGAATTTACACCATATAGATCAGTATTTATTTTGACTGAATATAAGTAAGATCCTTATGAATTTTTTTCTGTTAAAGATGTCTGTACAAATCAAGATTTATACTGAATAATATTTTCAATAGGCTAAGAGTACTTGCTGTAAAATAATATATGTATACATATTGTAAAGAAAATTATCTACTAATTTATCTTGAAGGAAAAATTTTCATATGACAAATTTATTGAAAGTGGAGGCTATATTTATTTAATTTTCTTGCATGCTGCAGAATCTGAAACTCTCTAAGTTATGAACCTTGAAAGCGCTGAGGATAATAATCACAGAAAATATTTATGTTAATCAGTAAAAAAATAACTACATCTCCATTGTACTCTTATAGTGTTAAAAATAAACATGTTGTCAAGACACAGATAACAGTTAAGGACGAAAGTGAAAACAATAACCAAAATTTTGGAAATGTATCTATTCTAGATTTCAAATATGCAGGCTATAGAAATATTGTGTTACAAAGTCCATTATTCAAACTCCATAAAGCCCACTGTTGGTGACATACTGAGTATTATTAAACTAAGAAACCTTGGCTTAGAAAACAAAAAGAGTGGGAATTAGCCTTATGAAACTGGAAGAATGGCAGAAGATAAAATTTTAACGAGATCAGTGGTGTTCTAATTCTCTACCTCCCAAAGCTTGGCAGAGACAGAAAAATTGCTAGAAAACAGTGATTCTATTTTAAAAGATTAAAAATAATTTATTTGGTCTATGTATATAATGTCATATCATTGCTTATTAGACTCTACTAGTGGTTGTGAATATCATATAAAAAGTCTTTGTCTTAAGAGCTCACAGTATAATTGACAACCTAAAATACTGCATTCTTCCACTTTCTTACAGATAATCTTATGTTAGGATCACAGCTGTTTTCTTGAGGGGTAGGTGCTCTCTAAAGCTGGCTGCTGGGTCAGACATCATGAAATCAAAATGATTTCTACAATGAGCCAGATCTCCTTCTGAAATATGCTAAGATCCTCTGATGATGACTCAATAAAAGAATTTTGGAAATTGAAATGTCAGTAAAGACATGATGTATGATTTAAACATTAATTGGTTTTAGAGGATTCATGAACTTTGGCTTATATATCTGTATTTTATCTACATTGACTGTCTTGAATATTACATTATATTCAAGGGCTCAATATTCTTTGTAACAAGATAACTACTATCTTTCTGATGACCGTAAACAAACCCTCCTCAAATAAATCTGTATCATGTTCCATATGTTCATTTCTTCATTCATCTGAACATTCTTTAAAAAGTCATTCAAATTAAATACTGAGCACCTGTTATGACCAAACACTGCTGGGGATACAGCAGTGAATAAAATAGTTTATGTTGCTTGCCTTCAATGATATTACAATTAATTTGATTGCTAATAATAAATATAATTTACTGAATTTTAGTTATAAGAAAGTTACTGCTCTACATGCTTTATATACATTATCTCATTTAATTCTCATAAGAACCTTATAAAGCAGATATTGTCATCCTCATCCTATAGAAGAGGAGACTGAAGCATAGCATACATACCTGACATGTGGTCACTTTGTTAATCAGTCTTGGAATTAAGATCTGAAGCATATTTTTCTGATTCCACTATTATACCAACTTCAGATTGCAGTTTATCATAAATGTTATTTTATATGCAATGTGATTCGTATACAATATTCTGACAAGCTGAGAAAATAAGTCCAGTTTCAAAAGCACAGAAATTATTTTAAACTCTTTTAATATGCTGACACAACTGGCTGATTTAATCAGTTTTAATTGCAACATTAGGCAGATTTCTTATTTCATTGTTTTAAACCATTTATCTCTCAAGATATGTATTTGTTCAAACATATTAGAAACAGCGACAAAGACAATACACACACACACTCAAAACCTGTGAGACTGACAGAAGATTTTCCATTATTTTGCTGTGTCAAATAAAAACATAAGTAACTACTAAATAACACCATCATTCTATTAAAGAAGTGGCAAAAACTTTAATATAAGAAAATGAAAATATCCTCAAAAAAGGTACTTCTTTTAGCCAAACAACTTGATTATCTCTATTTTTGTATTTTTGCTGCATGGATCCTGTAGCAAGTATTTAGGGATCATTAATATACACAGTATCTCTGGGTCTTGTCCCGAACCTATGTGAAACCTTCAATTTTGAACTTATTCCCTTCATTCAACAGTAACCATAGCATGATCTATAGGAACAGTCACTAACCTAGAATTTGGCAAGATCTGAAATCCGTTAGAGTAGGGTCATAGCAAGTTTCGTTTAATGCTGAGTCACTGAAATAAATAAATTCCATATTTTAAATTTCTCCTATTAAGAATAAAATTGGTTCCAGAGTGTGCTGGGTTTGAGTGGGGAATGAGAAACTCTGGCAGGAAGAGAGGGAAAATGGGAGATGGGAATTCAGCAAATTAACACAAAAAGTAATAGTCTGGTGTGAAAATAGTGAAAGAGCCAGTGATTTTAGGAAACAAAATGTCAGGTAACACCTGACTTTTCTAGACTCTTTCAAAGGTAACTAATGGTCCCTGGGATGGATCTTTGCATCTGCACTTGCACATATGTATGGCTGATTCTTCATGGAAGCAACTTTAAAAGAGAAAGCTATGGTTTATATCCATCTCTGGGATTTGAAGGAGGTGAGTAACATCCCTTGTAAAATTATTTGATTGTTTTTACACAGTGCAAACCCAAGCATATTTCTTTCAAGTTTGGAAAATATCAGTTGAAATACTATAGTCTGGTATAAGCATGTTTGGTCTGAGAACACAGGCAGCTGGCTGGAGTGTCATGTTCTCAGTACTTGACTAGTCACTTACTCAACTGGATATCAAAAGAAAACTCTAGCACCACACACTGTTAGAACCGGCAGGGACCTTAGAATTTAGTTCAGTGACCTCTTTTTATACATGTTAAGGACCTTTGAGACTAAGGATGAGAGTGGTGATTTACCTAAGTTGAAGTCAACCAGGGAGCTTATTTCAGAACTCCCATTTTCTGATCCACAGATTAGATGTCATCTTCATATCAATTTTATATTTTTGTAGGGAATAATGATAACAGCCTTTGAATAAAAACACTGATTTAATAAAATATTTGACAACTAACAGGATGGATGTTAATTACTTTTGTTAAAAATATAAACACTGATTATATTAATAAAGTAGTTTGAATATTACTTATTATTAATAAAAGTGTTAGCCATTCTTTCATTTATTCATTTTATCCACAGCTATTCATTGAGTGCCAGATACTACAGTAAATGCTAAGATTAGAGTTAAGAGTTGACAATTTCAAAGATGAGGCAGAGTGTAAATAAAAGATAATAAAAAAGTTTCTCAGGTGTTATACTTAAAATATGTAAAGAGATTAACAGAAACAAATGAGAGGATTTGTAATTTTTATTTTTTATTGTGAGGTTGAAGAGAGCCAGAAAAGGTGATATAGGGAATGAGGCAATTGAGCTGAGCATCAAATTATAAATTAAGAATTTTTCTGTTGAATGAGAAGAGATGAGGTTATTTCAGGATAAGGGGTTAATGTTTGGAAAAGCTCAGGGAAGTCAGCCAGCTGGTGTAGTTCAGGAAACACGAGTGTTATGGACATTGGTGACACTGATGATAAGTAAAATAATAGCTACTAACATTTCTTGAGCCTTTACTATTTGTATATTCTTATATATCCTTTATCTTTTTATTCCTGACAATACCCCTATAACATAGCTATTATATTATACCCATTTTATAGGCAAGAAAACTAAGACTTTGAAGATTAAGTAACTTGTCCAAGAACACACAGCTGTCAAGAGACAGAGTTCAGATTCAAACACAAATTTAACTGTCTCCACAAAATTATTCTGCTTATGTCTTAGAAACACATTTATATAATTTATATGGTAGAAATATTAATTTGGGTTTAAGTTACAGTGCATTCAAATTGTTAGGGTAAGGTGGATTAAGTCTGAGTTGTGGCTCAGCTCTACCTGATCCTACCATTTCCTGTGTGTCCTTCTGGGGCAAGATATTTAAATTTACCGAACTTCAGTGTCTTTATATGCAAGTGTGTGAAGAGTTATTATGACCAGAAGTTGAGATAATACATGTAAAGTACTCACATGTGGTAGACATTTGACAAAATGTTGGTTTCCCCTCGCTGACTCTCAGTCCTACCCTAGCAGGAAGCTACCTGGGTACAGCATCTTACCTTCCCAAACACTACAAAAGTTCAGTCTTCAACCTATTTCCTTTGGTAGCTGAATCACTTTATTCTTAAACAGTTGATTTTTTAAAACTTCATTTGAAATCTCAGAGTTAATTTTTGGCTTGTTTTAGTTTTATTTTCGTATTGCAGACCTTGCTTTAGAAAGATTATTTAGCATGCCCCATCAGGGTGTCTTCCTGACATGCTATTCAGTATAGTCGTATTCTAGAAGAAGAGATTTCATTTTTTATGCTTGTCTATTTGTATGTCTTTCATGCCTGAAAAATGTGGACTAGAATCTGTGCCTCTGCTATGTGTTAAGCATAAAATATTTTTAAAGCTATTTCTGTGGAGAAGAACTAAGTTTAAGGACATCATATTTCATCTTTACCATGAAATAAAGATTTCCCACTAAAAGGAAAATGTATCATTTTAAAAGGTTGAATAAAGTGGCACATATTTAAAAAACAAAAACAAAACTTAACAAAACAACAAAAACATTTTCTTGCTGTTCAAATTCCGTGTAGGGCTCCTCTGCACTGATAACATTTTCATTTGACTATGCATTAGATAAATTTTCATTTGCTTTAAAACTCATCTCTTAGCATTTGAGGCTTCATAGTTTTCTGGGGTGAGAATCATGGCCTGCCTATTTCAAACATCGCCTTTTATTTGTACCTTTTCAGGTTTGCATTATGCATGTTTTTATACATTTTCAATGGCTGTTTATACAAAAATTTCTACAATAAAAGTAACATCTTATTCTATAATTTTTCCTCTTAGAGAACATGGCACTTTTATAGAATTTTAAAGTTAGAAAAGAATATGGAAACAATTTAGGGCAAACTTTCATTTTATGGGTTCAGAAATTAAGATGCAGAAATGTTATGGGATTTGCTTATCTTATCTTGCTTATTTTATTTGCTTATCTTGCATATTTGTCTTATGTAGTCTTTTATTTCTCTATTTAATAAATAACTTTTGAGCTTAGTATGTACAAAGCACTGTGCTAGATGCTATGAGGGACAAAATACGAGTAAGAGGTTTTTCTCTTTCAAGGATAATACAGTCTAGTGAGAGAGATGCATACAGGTAAACAATTAACCATAGGACAAATACTAATGAGGGGAGCTCTCCACGAGCCCTTCAACAATTCCAAAACTAAAATCATCATCCTTGTGTTGATCTGGTTTTCTCCTTGAAGTGACCATTTCAATATACAGCACCATCATCTAGCCAGTCATCACTGCTGGAAATCTGGACACCAGCCTAGATTGTTCTCTTTCCTTTACCTGCCAGCATCTGCCAGTCATTTGTCTTACCCAGTTTACGCTACAGAGTCCTAAGTATATTGTTTTTCTTTATCCTGGCTGCCATTGCGTTGGTTTTAATACTTTAATCTCTCTTGGGGACTATTCCTGTGACCATCTAACTCTTCTGCCTATTTCTGTTCTTAATCTCCTCAAATCCAGTGTGCAGATTCCAGCCAGTTTGATATGATGGTCTGGTTGTACCATTCATTCACTCAACTTCCCAGTTGTCTATAGGATCAACCTCATTACTTAATGTGGCAAACTTCCAAATCAAGACTCCCTATACACTTTTTATACTGATTACCAAATGCCCTTTAAGGACTTTTACCTTTGTTCAGGCTATCCCCGTGCCCCAGAATGGCCTCTTCTCCCACCTTCACTTCCATTCCCACATATCCTTCAATATTCAGTTGTTATCTGCTCAGAAATTCGTCCCTCGTCCTTAATAAGACTGCTGCTCTCATCAAGCCATGTCTTACCCTTGATATCTCTATTAAATACTGTGATTATATCTATTTCTACCGCCACATGTGTGCTCCTGAAAGGCAGTTACTAGGTCCGATGCATCATTTGTCCTTAGTATGTTGTCTGACATACAGTAGATAATGAAAAGTTATTGAATATGTTCAACTGTTTATTAAACCAAGTGTTATAAAAGTATAAAAAATATATTTAAAAAAATATCATGGAAAAGAGTGATTAATTCCAACTAAGAAGATCAACAAAGGCTCTACGTAAAGTTTAGCAATTGAGTTGTATCTTAAAAGATGTCCATAATCAGAAAAGTAGGAGATGAGAAGTTAAAAAAAGAGGTTTTTTTATACAGAGTTTCTGAGCTTTCATTGTATTGCCTAGAACATACAAGGACCCATTAAAGTGTTTCATTAATGGTTGATAAGTAAATATGGAGGTAGATTATGTGAGGCCTTGAGCACCATGACGAAGAATTTGTTCTTAATTTCATCAGCAATAGAGGGAAGGGTTTTAAAGCAAAGAAGAGACATAATTAGACCTCACATTTCTCCACTAGGGAGTGAGTACCTTGAGGGTTGGGATTTTTTTGTTTGTTTGTTCCCTGCTCACTATTTTGTTCTCATCCAATTGACAGGTGACTTGGAGTGGGGCGTGGTGGCTTGTGCCTGTCATTTCAGCTACTCAGCTACTTGGGAGGCTGAGGTGTGGGGGTTCCTCAAGCCCAGGAGCTTGAGGCTGCAATGAGCTGAGAGAGAGAGAGAGAGAGAGAGAGAGAGAGAGAGAGAGAGACTTGCATGAAAGTAGGAACTCATATTTGAAAAAACAAATAAATGTTTCATAACAATACTGTCTAATAGATCTTTCTGCAATAATGAAAATGTTCTATATCTGGGGCATACAATACAATAGCCACTAGACACATGTGGCTATTGAGTACTTTAAATTGAGGAATTAAATTTTTAATGTTGTTTAACTTTAATTAATTTAAATTTAAATTTAAATAGCCATGTGTGGCCAGTAGCTACAGTATTGAACTACACTTCAACATAGTGTTAGAAAGTTCTTCCCAGCAGGGTCCCGACAGGAAGCAGATGGAACACACAGATTAGGATAATTCAAGGAGTTTATTTGTAAAGAGATGTTTTCCAAATGTGTGGGCAGCTTTAAGGGAAGCACAGGAGGGTGCAATTAACTGTAGTCAGTTGTGTGCCAACAATGGTAAGGCAGAATTGATGAAGAGACTCATAGTTAAGATTATATAGGTTTAATAAGCCTGGATCGCATTGGGACAGTATTTATAATATGCAATAATAATTTTAATGAAATTTCATTGAATGAAGTCTATGCTCAGAACTGTTTTTTTTTTTTCCCAGTAAAGTATTTCCTGACAGTTTACTTACTGATGAACAATCTGACTGCCTTCCCTGTACGGTGCTGATTTGTGTCATGTTTTCTCAGGGTCTTTCTTCCTGACACTCCACTGTAAGTGGTCCCTTTTCCATTAGCAGGGCTGTGCTGAATTAATGATGATGTCTCTTAAGGATTCCTTTAAGGAGCATCCTCTCTTCTGAGCACTTGGGAGATAGGCAGGTCTCACTGTTATCTGTGGTTGTGTTTTAATATCCTGCTTCTTCCATTCCTTACCTTAGCACACAGAATTCACCTTTAGTCCTGGCTCATTGCTTGATGATTTGCTAAGGCTTTGAAAGCAGAAGGAATGAGGTCCTTTAAGCAGGACGGGGCTATTTCTCCTTGCCTTATTTATTTTTATGCCATGCAAAAAGAATAAAGAGGTATAAAATGGCTTTACTGAAGCCAAATAAATCTGGATAAATAGAGCAAGGACCCAATAAAAATCTGGAGGTGAAAAAGAAGAAAGGTGGTTGTGGTTGGAGGTGGGGCATGGAGGGAGAGTAAAGGAGGAAGGGAGAACTTTATATTTCCTATGATGATAGAGACTGTTCATTATTACCAAGAGAACAAAATATCTTTGACCCAATGAGACATTTTAAACTAAGGTTAAGCTCCGGGTAGAAATTAGGAAATCATCTTTATAGCCCTTATTGAATCTCTTCATGCTGTCACCTCCTGTCATCCTTTATTAAAGTTTTGTATGCTTCTGCTGCTAGCTCTGAGAAGGCTGACATCTTTTAGTTGTTCTGATGAATCACACTACAGAAGCTAGTGAGTTTTTACAGCCAACACAACAGGAATCTCCCATATTGTTCCTTTTACCGTGTGTGTGTGTTGGGGGGCGGGTGTCTTTGTCTGTCTTACTCCTGCCCCTTTTATACTGTCTCTGCTTTCATGAAGTGGAAGGAGATACATCCAAGAGCTAAGATTGCATGAAACTAGAGATTAAGAGCTAGATTCTTTAGGTAAAATTAGAAACTGTCTTATAGCCTATTATGTATCTGTTTATGCCATTGCCTTATATATCACTCAATCAACTCTCACAATTCTCCATGGCTAAAATGGAGCTGTGACAAGTAGCCAAAGCTTTCATCTGGGTAACTGTGACCATTGCTCTGATATCCAGAATTTTATAGTGCTCATTGAAATAACCTAACCTCAATGTCTCCTGTTCACCCTCTTTCTTCACTAAACACAGTTTCCATTATGTACACATTCCATACTCTCTTTCAAAAATAAAATATGGTAAAGGACCTAATGGTCCTCTACTGTGTCTCCCTATAAGAAGTAGCTGGAAATGGGTGGTGCCAATATTTGGCTGTCATAGTGCCTGGGAATTAGTATTGGAATTTAGTAGACATGGGTCCATGGATGCCAAACATCTTGCAAGTATATGGAATGGTCTCAAACGACGATCATTTTTTCACACCTTAAATATCAGTAACACAGCTGCTGAAAAAATCTAGGTCTAACTGAGGTTTAGGTGGGTACTAGAAACCTCAGCTAATAGAGTACTTTAGCTGTGCATTGAAACTAAGTGCTAAAATCTCCTCCAGAGTATAGTGTGACAACTTCCTGGAATATAGCAGGTCCCTAATAAAACTATGTTGTGTTTTGAATCAAGTTCTTTTATAAACTCAATTCAATAAGAATTATGTAATTACTAGCAGAAATAGAAAAAAATTAAGATATACTTGGCAATATCAAGATTCTAACAGTATTGCAAGGGTAATGAGCATGCACAGAATTAAAATGAGTATATTGGGAAATGTTCAAAATGCTATTGGAACAAGGAGAGGTGAGAGTTTACTTTTCAGCAGTTTTTGGGAGAATTCTTTGTGGAGACCTTTGAGGAATAGGTAGGATTTTTACAAGAGTTGTTTTGGAAGATGCTCTCTGAAGTCAAAGGTACGTTATATGCAAAAAGTTGGAGGAAGACATAGAAAAGTATAAGAATGTTGCTACCATAAAGGATACTACTTGAGAAGATACGGCAGGAGATAAGATTAAAAAGGTAAGTTAGGACAGAGTATAGATGGTCTTGAATTGCTTGTTAAGGAGTCTTGCCACTCGAGGCTATGGATTTATGTATGAGTTTAGTCACTAGGGATAGAGCCTAACATGCTGCCTAATGGCCGATACTTGGCCTCAGCATCCCTTTTCACTGAGTCCATGCTGTAAACTCCTTCAGTTATCAGCTGCTTTAACTTGCCTTCATGATTTTCAAGGTCTCCTCTTAAGAGCCCTTTTCAGTTTATTAATTTAAATCGTGGCAATTTTCTTAGAGGTGAATCACATAACAATTTTTTTAAATCTCTTTTATACATGGTATCACTGAAAAAGTATGACCAGATTTAATCCAGTTGTCTCCCACAAAAATAATATGTAGAAAATACCAACCAAGGTGACTCTCTATGTGCTTAATAGCCTAAATATTTAGGTTAAGGATATAACAGAGAGAACCGTTCTGCTCAAAGAATAAAAAGGTGTTGCACAAATTATCTTAAAGAGCCAAAAACAGCGTCCAGTTCTTACTTAAAACAATTTGTTCCTGGAATATTGTCAGCTAAAATTGTGGTCAACTTTTGCAAATTGTATGAATTTGCACTGCATATTTTATTTAGTGTTTAGCAAAACTCCAATATGGCTCTGCATAACTTACACAATACACCATGAAAATGACTTCAGAAACTCCCACAGAAGTTGACAAATTGGGCATCTAATGCTTTTAAGTTAATTGCATGCTTAGCGGTTAAAGAGTTGACTTGTTAAGAATGAAGATCACAGTTTCATGGAGATAATGCTCTGCCTACTACCACGCTGACTACAACCCAACGTTGTATCAGAAATATTACAGAAGCTTAGAAGAAAATAATGTGAGCTTTAATCACATTCTACTTAGTCTTAAGTGAAATGCTCATGAATCACATATAATATCATAGCAGTTTTGAAACCTATTCTTGAATTTCAAGCTGTTATTTTCAGAAAATTTAGAAAGCAAATTGCTAAGTGATAAAGAGTAATTTG
This sequence comes from Lepilemur ruficaudatus, assembly GCA_963574885.1. Taxonomy (NCBI): domain Eukaryota; kingdom Metazoa; phylum Chordata; class Mammalia; order Primates; family Lepilemuridae; genus Lepilemur; species Lepilemur ruficaudatus. Next base: position 43,773 of record CAUYRT010054985.1, read on the forward strand.
ATAGCATTGCTTATGTCATTTTTTTTTCTTCTTTGCAGACTGGAAGAAAAGAAAGGAGTAATACCCTGAATATTGCTATAGACAACATGTGCAAGAAGACAAGAGACCTTCGCAGACAGGTGAGGGAAGAGAGAGATATAGAGAAAGATTTCTGTCTACACATGCCAAACAGGACTTTTACTCATTGTTGGAATATTTATTTCATATTTTTGTTTTTTAAAATTAATTTAGAATACACAAAAATATTTACTTGCTACATTAATATACTGCAAAGTTTTTTTGTGGCAAACATAAAGTAGAAGAAAGAATATGTGCTTTAATGTCAGGCAGAATTATATTCAAATACTGGCTCTGTCCTCATCGGTTGTGAGGTCTTGGGCACAGATTTCATCTCTCTGAGCTTCTCTGAACCTATAAAATGTAATTAATAATACACAATAGGGCTGTGAGGATTAAATATAATGCATATTAGTGCCTGGTCCATAGTAAGTTTTTAGGTAATATGGTAAATTGATTCTATTACATGAAAAACTGAGTTTATCATCCAAATGCTTACAGTAAACAGCTAGTAAGTGGTAACTCAGAGACCCTACCAATCCCCTTTCTAATTCTATTCAGGATGCTTCAAAAATTAGTTTCTGTTTAAGTTAAGGCTACTTTTTAACCTTAGGTCATCAGAAACATAGAATTAGAAAGGCTTTCATTAAATAATTTAAAAGTTCATTATTATGCCACAAGTTATTTTTTTCCCCAGAAATATGATGACTTAGCTATTTTCAAAGACCTTTGCTCTCCATTCCTTTCCACTATTTAATAACCAGAGTTCTTTCTCATGTATGACTTTAACTTGGTCATCATTAACTCATAAAAGAGGGGCAAAAAGCTTTTCAACCATAAGCTTTTAATGCGATATATTATTGTAGTTTAATGGGAAGATTTAGTAAAATGGCTGAGCAATCTTTTAATTCAGAAGTAGATTTGCAAATGGAACAAATAGGGATCTCCAGCCATTTAATATTAGCTGTGTAAAAACACAATTTTCAAGTCTGTGAAAATCCCAATTTCTCAACTTTATGGCTTTAATGTGAATTCTACTTCTACTGTCAGCACTTAGAATCACAGAATGTAAGAGTTAGAAGGAACTTAGCACACCTGTCTTATGATGCAGATGGGAATGCAGGCCAGTGTGGTGAGGTGACCTGCCTAAGGAGGAAGGAACATTGGGTCAGAACCCACACCAAGACTCAGAAACTTATACTCCAAGAGTCGTCCTCTTTCTTTGTTGCATGATTTCTATTCTCGATCTTATTCAGGATTTCTACCCCATCTGCTTCACCTAGGACTGGTATCTTTCATTCCTGTCTCATTCCTCTGTATTGCCTTCAACAGAGTTACGCAAAGAGAGCTAATCTACATTTATACCTCCAAATCATTATTTTTCTTGAAAAAGTCAAGAAAAAGCAGTTCTTTATGTATGGAATTACCAGATTTATCAAATAAAAGCACAAGGTGCCCAGTTAAATTTGAATTTCAGATTAACAACAAACACGTTTTAGTATAATTATGTCCCAAATATTGCTTGGGACACACTTGTATTTAAAAAGTTGTTAATCTGAAATTCAAATTTAACCCAGCATCCTATATTTTATCTGGTAATCCAACTCATGTTTTCATCTCACTACCACCAGTGAGATATAGAAATAGCATTGGAAATTGCTAATACTATTTTTCATAGTAAGGAGATATTTCCAACTTATAGAGAACTGCTGTGTTATGGAGGTATGAAAATCCTATATGGTTTCACAGTTAAAACATCTGCATTATTTCTATTTTCTATCCATGTTTAATAAATCACCATGAATAACAGCAATCTTGGTTTCATCTCATGATTTCGTGGATTGGCTGGGGGTCAGCAGGGCCATTTCTGTAATATTTTCACTTGTACTTTCCCACATAGTGGCAGTCACATGGCGACTGTGGCTGGGTTCAGGGCTTGATGTTTGGGTCTCAGTGCTTCTTCCTGTTCCCTCTTTCCATGTGGCATCTGTTCTTTTATAGCCTTTCTATATGGCTTCTCTCTCCAGCAGGGTAGCCTGGATTTCTTACATGACGGTTCAAGGTGCAAAGAAAGGAGAGATGGAAGCTGCCAGGCCTTCTTAATGCCTGAGCTCCAAAGTCATGGAATATTGTTTCCTCCATGATCTATAGGTCAAAACAGTTATAAACCCTGCTCTTGGTCAACAGGAGCAGGCAGAAGCTCTATCTCTTATAGAAGAAGTGGTATGTGTGTACAGGATGGGGTGGAATCGTTAGCAGCCATCTTTGGACCCAGCCATGATCTTCAGTGTCAGTGAGGTTAGTTGCTGTGTTTCTTTCTCATTACCTTCGCCTGCTCTCCCCCTATACTTCATTTTCTCATCCTGATGTTTATGCTTTTGGTAGTAATAAAAATTAGTTTAAAAAGCAACATATTATCTCCATTTCTTCTTATTCAAAGTTTATCTAACAATTAATTATTAACAATTTAAACATCTTACACATACTCTTTCTCACAGGAAAGAGAAAGCCCTACCCTTAAAATGTTTTTCTTTGGGATATTTAATGTTCATCTTTTCTCTAGAACTGGTTTTATTTGTTTGTTTTTAGTAAAAAAAAAAAAAAAATAATAAGCACAGTCGATCTTCCTGCCCGTTCATCCTTATCCTCTTTCTCAACCATGGTTTTTCCATCAGTAACACAGAAACATTTTAGCTTTGGTTCAGTGGATGATTGGACTTGTTCCTTGAGGAAAGACATAAATTGCTTAGAAATATCTGAGGAGAAGCAAATTATAGATTTAGGGGCATCAAATTGAAATGTTCTAGAGAGTGACAGAGTATTTATTTGTTTCAGCTTTCTTGCTCTGTGACTTTGTTGCCTATTTTACTAGAGAACAGAGATAAATGTCCTTGGCATGGTGTTCTAGGTTCTCTGTGACTTGGCCATGACTTAATCCCCATTATTCTTAATGTTCCTTCTCCTTCAGCTCTCCTTCTCTGTTTCTCCTCGTCATCAAACCAAGACCTGTTCTCTTACTAAAGATTCTACTATTCACCAAAATTTCCGTTGCCTTCCTCTCAAACCCACTTGCATCATTGTATATGTGGATTGTTCAGCTTGGTGCCTTCTCCACTCACTACCCTTACACCCCCCACCCATAACCTAATCAACCAAATTCAAGACTAGTATAAATTACTTCTTCAGTGAAACTTTTGCTATTTTCACCAGCTAGAATTAGTCTTTTCCTTACAGGGGCATTTATAGCATGTGTACTTCTGTTATAGCAGTGATCATATTCTGCTTGTATTTTGTTTGTTTGTTTCTTTTTTAAAAAATTTTATTTCAGAATATTATAGGGATACCAACATTTTGGTTACATAAATTGCTTTTGTACCATTTGAGTCAAAGTTGTAAGTGTGCCCATCACCCAGATAGTGAGAATTGTATCTGTTAGGTGTGAATTTACCCATCTTCTCCTCCCCCCTCCCACCTGCTTGATTAGTGAGTCAACATACCAAACATCACCAGCTAACTGGTAGAACCACAGTTCTAGCCCAGATCCATTCAGTCCCAACCCATGTCTGTAACCATCCCACCAGGCCAAGGAAAATGGCCTATTCAATTTCAGAAACCCTGCTGCCTAATCTACTGATTTTACCATCATAAATTCTTTTCTTCCTTATTGCTTGTTTTATAAGCTTTTTTAAAATTTAAATTTTCTTCTTCCTTTATCCTCCTTTCCCATCATTTGAGAATTGCATACCCAATGGCACTCTCTCAATAAAAGGAGGAAGATTTTTAAACATCCTTTATTGAAAAATTTAAACAATCAAATATATTTCATTTGTATTATGCAGAGTGAAACTTACATTTGATTCCACTAAAGGCAGGTTAAAATTTTTGTTTGTGTATATTAAGAAAACAATTTTCTTTTATTTCCTAAGTGCCAAAATAAGAATGAGGTATGTCAAATAAAAAAAGATTTTGATAAAAACAAAACAAGTAAACAAACAATTTGATCTTTTAGCTGCTGAGTTGCTGAATTGCTAGATCCACCTCTCTTTCATGTTGGTAGTACCAACACAACACTCAAAAAAAAAAATGTTGGCTTTTATATGACCTAATCATCATTCTCGTCATCAAATATTAAGTATCTACAAGATACAAGTTTCACTAAATTGAAATAATAGGTATACACTGAATTATTTATTAGTTAACTTATTCCTACCAGTCAACTAAGCTGTGAAAATCATATTTTGCTATTTGACTTAAAATTGAAATGGAATTATTATACACAAATATGCTTTTCTAGTTCTTTGGGGATGATTCTTCTCTAAAAACACGTCCTCTTCTTTCCATTCCTCTTCTCCTCACAATTTCATTCTTTCTATTTCTTTATTTGGTGGTGTGGTGGTGGGGGCTTTTTTAGAGTTTTCACATAGGGCTTTCACTTTGGGGTTTCAATTGTAGAGAAACATATTATTTTATTTGAGATCCCAAACCACTTACATCAGTGGGAAATAGAAAAATTGATGTCTCAAGGCCTTTTATTAAACTGTAGTGAGAAAGATGGAAAGCGCCTCAGTTTTGTTTTATTCTGACATCTTTCATATCTGGCCACAAACGGATATTTATTGAAAATACATACTTCTAACTCCTATTGGACTCCCAGTAACTTCAGATTTCAGTGCTGTGGCTTCTATTTCCACATTGGCATGTTGAATTCTTCCATAAACATTTTTGTATATCATGCAAGTAAAAGGAATGCATTATGCCATGGAGCAGGAAAATAATATAGAAATAAATAAGAAAGAGGCTACTTAAGTAGTATACACAGGTATATATGTCTGTGCAATCTATTGAAAAAATATTTATATGAATATGTCAGAACATAAAGAAAATAACTTAGCACAACATTCTAGCACTTTCACATCTTGTCCCTATCTGCATTTCTAATCCTATCTCATAATAATTGCTCTTTCACATTCAGCATAATTCAGGGCATGGCAGAACCAAACCCAGTGGTGTACAGAGCAGAAGTAGCAGAGTATAATCAATAATGAGTAGTTTATGAGTTTGGAGTCTGAATCTTAATGACCAAACATTAACACCAGACAAAGGTGCCTGTTTTAGATGCATTTTCCTGAAAGCAGAGCCTAAGACTGGGGCCTTGGTGCAGGAAGTTTATTTGGGAGGAGATTTCAAGAAACAAGTGTGAGAGAACACGAAAAGTGAGACAGGGAAAGAGGACACAATATGCTGTTGAGGTTGCTGCTGTAGGCAACAGGAGCTTGAGGACCTCTGAGAACCAGCAGAATGTCTCTGAGAATTATCTGACCAATGGATAGAGGTTGGGAATTTTATTCAGTAGCTCCCACTCCCATTGGTCAAGGGTTGTTCCCAGTGATGGGGACTCTCCAGAACTTCCAGGCTGTGTTTGTATTTAGGCTGAGAACCTCACAGAGACTTGGAAGGGCCCCTGAGATAGAATAACAAAAATAAGCATGGAATGCACGCAAGAGGCATGGGATGTCTTCAGAGGACACAGAATTGTTCCCCACAGTAACAGCTGAAATTAGAGATAGGTCTAGAGGATGAGATGCTGCCTACCAAAAGCCTATAACATGGTCCATAATCATAGTTCTGATTGTGAAGATAAAGGATCAGGAATTGGCAAGTCAGACAGGGACAAGTGAGGAAATTGTAGGTCAATTGACGTAATTATGCAATTTGTTATTTACATGGGTTAAGATGCTTTCAGTGAGAAAGATACCTCCCTGCCTCTGATTATGTGCTATCTCTTAAAGGTTTCATTCAGTCTAACACAAGTCACTAATTTCTGGCCATTTTCTTCTGTCATGAGACAAAAAGATTACAAAAATTGGCACAATGTGAGACAGTTTTTTCATCTCATTCTTGCTTTGGTGATAAATCAATATATATTTTTTGAAAAGCACAAGAAGGCAATCTGACTTTTTGGATATAGTTGAAGATGGGAACTTACATAAAAGTGTTTTACGTGAAAAACCATCCCTCTTTAAACATGTGTCTCAAGGTAGTGAATAGCAAGTCTCATTCCTCATGTCACAAATGACTAGAAATAGGAGTTCACACTCATTGTCTTCACCTCCTTGTCTCCCATTCACTTTTAAAACCATAGCAATAGGATTCTTAACTGCCACTTTTCGGCTAGACTGTTCTTACTAAGTTCATCAATAAACTATTAGTAGCCAACACAATGGACAAGTCACAACACAAATCTTTTTTTTAACTTCTCTTTAAAATTTGACTCTGAAGCCTATTCTCTTCTTGAAATATATATATTTTTGTTGTCAGTCTCCTGATTTTCCTATATTGTAATACTTAATGACTCTTACTTCTCCACTAGATTATAAGGGATCATGAATTTTTATCTGGACATATCTTACAATGCTTTGCTCTTGGTAGAAAAGTGAGGAAACAGTGTTCTGAAATACTTGTCAAATTGAATGAAATCAAAAACAGAAGAGAAGATTCAACAGGTCCATGATGTAACTATTATAATTATGTTTGGTAGGGTAACTGCATTTGGAGAGCATTGACACAGAGATTTATTCGAAAGTTTGTTTACTTGTTGGTCATTTGTTCTCTTTGTTTCTTTGGCCATTATTTCAGTCACTTCTTAGGTCCTGCTTTTTCATTTACATGACTCCCACAAAAATGGTAATGTTTCCTAAGATTTTATTTTTGGGTCCCCTCACTGTGTGTCTTCCTCTGTATGGTCCCATCCACCTCCCTCAGCTTGATTTTCCTTTTTGTGCTGGCTCTTAATGGTATATCTCTAGTGCAGATCTCCTCTCAGCTATCCTTCTGCATATCCCAGTTACAAATGAAAGAAGAAAAAGATAGAAGGCAGGCATGCATGGTCATTGAAAAGTGGTCATCCTCTGAGAGAGTCCTGCTTTTCTCCTGTGTCTCTGAAACTTACACAACCTGTGGTTCTCAGCTCAAATCCTAACTTGTGAACTCTTGCCTGACTTCCCTAGTCCATTTCTTATAGACAGCAAACAAATTATTCATTCACTTAATGGTCTTCCTTAACTGACTTAAGGTCTTTCCTTTGCCTTGTAATCCCTTTAGCATTCTACACTCTGTCCTAATAAGTGCTCAGTAAATATTAATTAATTGCCATTAATGATTCACTTTTCTACATGCTAAGCAGAATCCTTCCTTGGGGATCTTTCTATAGCCTTTGTGAAATTGTTAGTAGCCAAAAAATTTCATAGCCCTTTTGAGCAAGCTTTCCCATCTAGGACAGAGGTATTTTTCTCCTAGAAACCTATAATTATTATAGATGTATAATTCTATGATTATTATAGGAAGACAGTACTTTTTTAAAGCAGCTCTATCATTCAGACCCATGAAAAGTATTACTACTTGGTCTCACATAATCTGAAATTAGGCTAGGTGTCTATTGGATTAAAAATATCCTAAAATATAATTTTACAGAAGGCAAATTGCATTTTCCCATCTGATAGCTATTTATCTTTTTGTTTTATTGTGTAAAGTTTATTAAACTAAATGAGAGGGTTGACCCAAAATCCTTGGGCCCATTCATAGTCATTGACATAGTTAATGAAACATTTCAGGATACTATGATTCATAAAGTCTCAATATTATATAAATACAATGAATTAATTTTCCAATGCAATTTTAAATCTCAGAAAATATCTGAATAGAGTAATTGCCTGATTGTCATTTATAAGCTTACATGTAATCTAATTTAAAAGAACTGATTGTAGCAGAATGTTATAGTTGTTTAATAATTTAAGGTGTGAGGGCAAGAACAATTAATGCAAATGGGGAAAATTGGACATCAAACTCATTTATTATTCTTCTTGCTCTATTAATCTGTTATCAACTGGCATAATCGGTGATCTAACTTGGTTTAATTACCATGAAGTCTACAATTTAGCTAATCAAAATTTATCATCAGTTCCTTTAACAAGGTAGAAAACATTTTATAATTTCTAATTATGAAAATACAAGATGTACAATGTTATTTGTACACATGCATAAACATTTAGTAGCACAATTTCTTTAAAAAAAAGAATATTAGCATTTTAATGTGACTTCTGGGTTAAGTATAATTTTTAAGAAAAAATAGTTACTTTTGAGAGCAAGGAACTATTGCTGGATGATTTTTTTCCCCAGATATTTTATTTGTTTTAGTTTCTTAAAGTACATTAAAATATAGTCTTAAATATAATGATTTTAGAGATTGTGCAAAAAATGTATTAAATGAATTTTGTAACCATGGACATTGTAAGAATAGAAAATAATATGAACTATTTCCTGAGTAATAAAAGCCCTGAATTTTTTATTTCTTCTCAGCTCCGCAAGGCTATTATAGATCATGTGTCAGACTCTTTCTTGGATACGACAGTGCCACTTTTGGTTCTCATTGAAGCTGCTAAGAATGGCCGGGAAAAGGAAATAAAAGAATATGCTGCGATATTTCATGAACACACCAGCAGGCTAGTAGAGGTAAGCATGCTAGAACTGTAACTACTTTAAGTCTGTGAGAAAGAAGCTTCCATTCCCCATTTAGGGTTGATCTGTACTCAAATAAGAACTTTTGATAACATATTACCAATGTAAACGAGTTGAGTCAAGGTAATAAGAAGGTGTATATGTCAAATAGTATATAAACCAACTCACACTGGCTTGGAAAAGAAGCAATTTACTTAGAAAGAGCTATAAGTATATAGAGTATGTGCTATGTACAGTACTGGGTTGTTAAAAAATATGCTGATACTTTATTTTATCTTTACAAATATTTTCTTCCCATTCTAACTTAAAAGTATCAGATACTTGATCTCATGCTGTTTTATTGTTTCTCTACCATCTTCTCATGGCTGTATTACTCCTCCAGTCTTTCAAATCATATTCAACTATGTAACATGACTATAGAATAAGAATGTATAAAAGTAGAGAGGTCCATGAATAATTAAGTAGGGGAAATGAATTGGCTCATGTCCCAGTCGGGGCAAAAAGAGAGGATAAAACTATAATCCACTCTGTTTGGACACTGGTGACACGGGAATGTCCCATGATTTGAGGAGCAGGGTGGCATATTGCTGAATCTCCATAAAGTACTGGGAAATTCCCAGGAGAGAAAGAAGGCAACCATTTGTATTATGGACATCAATAACACAGCTATAGTATAAGAGAGAGCCTGAATGAAAGAATTTCTACCACACATAAGATGACAGTACTCACAAGGCCAGGAACCAGGAGCAAGACGGGGGAAATGTGATTGACCACATCCATGTACCTGAACTGATATTCAGCTGGCACTCATTAGTATGGCTACACCAGTTGTTTATGGCTGCTGTCTATCCTGATTGTCAGTGCCCGCACCATCCTGGTTATTAAGTTTTTTGACTACCACACCTTCCTATACCAGCCATGAATTCTGTGGTGAAATATGCTTTGGTGGCCCAAATGCTTGTAAAACTTGTGAGTGAAAAATAATCACCTTGTGAATTAGAATGACAGAATTTGATGTAACATATACTAAAAAAGAGCTTTCCTAACATCTTTAGTGTGGATGCACTGGGCAGGAGGTTTCCAATGCAGCGAGCATATGTACTATAGACTCTCCTTGTGGATTCTAATCTCCACAACTAGAAGATGAAAGGAGTGGAGGAATACATGATCACTAAGATTATTTTAGCCCTAAAACTGTCCCATCTTCAACTTCGAAATCTCCTTTGAAGTTCCCAAGAATTCTGTGAGACAGGGCAAGTGTTATAATCCCAATTAAATTTATATGAAAATAAAGGTACAAAACCCAAGCCAGGCTAATTTGAGTCAAAGCTGATTTCCAGGATTGCCATTTTTAATTAGTTAATTCAATTATTTATTCTGTATCTAGTTATATTTATTCCTTCAGGTACCCATTTCTCAAAATCTTTATTAACTCTACCCACAAGACAATGTTAAAAGTCAGAGGGCAGAGCAATGGGGACAGGTTGTAAAAGTCAAGTAACTAAGCATAGTCCCTGACAGTCATAAGAGTTTTATGAAAAATGGGTTCTGTAAGGTGAAGGCACACCAAATTATGAAAACAACTTTTTAAATCAAATCCTCTGAAAATAAAACTTGGTTTCTGCTAAATAAATTACATCCTTATTTCTATTTCTCAGTTTAGTGTTTCTATGAAGAAGGGCTCTTTGGTCAAACAATTTTAGGAAAAAAGTCCTATTTTGGCTCTGCTTGGAGATTTTGCATTCTTGAAAAATCCTGAAGTAAAGAGACCTCTTTAATTTAATGTAAGCTAGAGTTTTCCCAATTCAGTTTACCTTTCTTTCACGATATGTTACTAAGGTGCTACCCTCAAGGAACACTTGGGAATGTACCTTAATATATGACCAAATGATGATTTACTATTATGTATAGAGAGAGCTCTAAGAATTTGCTTTCAATGTTTAAGGATTTGAAAATTCTGCATTTTATGTGAATGTTGAAAGAATAAAGTCTTTTAGAATTATGAACTACTGGGAGACTGAGAATGGGTCTCATTTAACTTTGTATGTTCCCTTTATAATGACATTATGAAAGATTTGGAGTGATATCTGAGTTCTGGTTCTCACTTTGTATTACTTAGAAGCTTTGGTCTAAGTTCCCAAACCCTGATCCACAGACTGGTACCAGTCTGTGTCATGTTAGGGACCGAGCCACAGAGCTCTGCCTCTCCTCCTTGCCCCCACACACACTACAACCACCAGCTGTGGAAAAATTGTCTTCCGTGAAACAAATCAGTCTCTGATGCCGAAAAGGTTGGGAACCCATGGTCTAAGTCACTTTCAGTTCTAGTGGGCTTTTACTAGGTAACAACACATCCTCAAACTTAGTGGCTTAAGATAATTACTTGTTGATTCTCACTAATCTATGAGATGACTAAGCAGAGCTGAGCAATTTTTGCTTAAGGTTTCTCATGTGATTGTTGTCAAATATTGGCTGAAGATATCGCCTGCTGGAGGTTTGCCTAGGATGAACATAGTAGTTGGCACATTCGTGTGACTGGAAGTGCATGCTAACTGTCAGCTGGGGGCTTAGCTGTGGCTGTTGACTGACTAGAGCACCAATACCTGATCTCTCCATGTAGCTTCAGCTCCTACCTAACAGCATAGCTGTTGGGTTCAGACAAGAGAAGTCTCAAAAGCAAGCAAGAAACAGGAAGGAGAAGCTGCCATTCTCTTAAGGCTTGAGCCCAGAAATTGGCAAATACTATTTATTGGTCAAAGCAATTATAGAGCCTTCCCAGATACAAGGAGAGGGGAGCAGTGAGATTCCTCTTCTTAACGGAAGGAACAGCAAAGTATTTGTGATCACTGTACTTCTCAGGGCTTTATCTATAAAATGAAGTTTAGACGAGATCATTCCCAGTTTCTTAAATTCTATGATCCAACAGATGTTTTTTTTTTCCAATTGAGAGGCATCTAGTTTCCAAAGAGATATAGAAACAGGAGAAAATCAAAATGGTTTTTAAGTATACTGCTTGCATAGTAGGTTTTTTCTTTCCTCTGTATAGAGAGAGAGAGAAAGAGAGGAAGAAGGAAAAGAATGCTGAGTACTGCATTTAGCTTTCAGGATAATCTTTTTTTTTTTGAAAGGAGGTGTCTAAACAAAGCAACAGAGAAAAATCATCATTAATTTACTACAAACATTGAGACAGAAGTGTCTGTGACAGAGTCCTGGGAAATAAGATAACTTAAATATATCAGTTTCAGAGGACAATATGAGTTCTTCTTGTAACCTTATATAGATTGTTTACTAATCCCCCACTTCCCCATCTCCCTGCTATTCCCCTCCACCGACATGCACACATACCCATCTTATTCTGAAGCTGGGTAATTTGACATAGCAGGGTAGAAAGTCTTAGATTCTAAATGACTTCAAGAAAAAGCTATTTTCAACATGTCTGGGTTTTGATACCTCAACCTTGTTTGTCTGAGAAATCTAAAATCAGTGAACTTGTTGAAGACTTAAATGGGAAAAAAAAAGTCCATTTTTAAAGGGTTCCTATCAGATCTTTGAAGAAAAACTCCATGCTGTTAAGGGAACTTTTTCAATAATGGTTAACTTGTAACTTTACAAAAAAATAGTAAAAAGTGGAGCTAAACATGAAATAAAAAGAAAGAGGTGTTAATTCTGTGAGTAATAATTAGAAAACACAAAGGATTTGGGAAATTGGAGAAAAGAAATGAGAATGAGGAGCAGAGAGGCCGATAAATTGGATCTGAAATGCCTGTACTCTGGTGGAGTCACATTTGAGGTTTCCTGCTATATTGTTATGTAGTTGGTATAAAACGATCATGGGTGAAATGACAGTTACAAAACCCTGGGTAGTGCTAGTCACTAGGGAATCTTTGTGGCTAATTTTATCCCAGTTATGCTGAACTGAGTAACTATTATGCAAAGCTTTTCCTACTTTGAGCATCCAAGTTACTTTGTTGGATCCACAGAGCCATAGTGGGGAATGAAAGTAAAGAGTCAAGAGGTTGCCTTTTTAAGAGTCATCTTAATATAGTGATTAGTAATTAATGACAAATGTGCTCATTGAATTATGCTTCCCAGTACTTTGATCTCACCCTGATGGTGACTTAGGACACCATTAACTCTACTGGCTTCCACCAATAATATCTATTAAACAGGAAGTTAAAAATATGAATTCTATCTTAAAAATAAAAATATTCAGTAATTCTAGAGAGTAAGGATTTTGTCTTTGATTGCTTTGCATCTCCTCTCCTAGCAAAGGCCATACAGCTAGTGCTCAATAAATCCATATTGAATGAAGGAAAACATTTATAGCACCAACTCAATTCTCTTTCTCTCTAAAAAGTTTACTTTGGGGATTCTAGTAATTGGACTTGAGGTACATGTCTGAGCTCAGTTATTAAGAGGAGTTCCTTCCTACTATATTGCATATGTACATTTTGAAATAGTTCTTCACAGTGGTATTAGTAAATGCCATTGCTTTTAATTATCAAAAAAGGCATTATACACCCTGCTTCAGCTCTGTCTCAGAAAGAGTTTGTGACAATTCAATAACATCTTTAAAGCACTTTGCTACATCAGAGATATATTTTGTCACTTTACTGTGGTAATATAACTATTATTCAGAAGAATGGCATTACATTCAATAAATGCATTATTTATTACTACAATGATTATTATTATGAAAATGGCTATTATTTAATATTTCTCTAAAATTAATTTTTAAAAATTTTACTCTTATTTTTGAATCATATTATATTTGTTCTCACAAAGTCAGTTCATGCTGAATACTACAATTGCTACCAACTAAAACAGTGAAATCTACAGTTTACCCCATGAATTTTACCATATTAATTATCATTAAATATGAAAGCATTAATTACTTAGGCCTGAAAATTTTCTATGAATTAGAGAAATTTCTCTATGTGAAAAGCCAGCTTCATTGGTGCTTTGATTTACTCATCAAAAATGCATCTATCTTGATGCACCTTATTTTAGTAAGTCTCATGGAAGCCTTTCATCAAAAAGGAAAAAGTAGGTGGACATTTAATTATAATACTTCCCTGCAACCTACAAAGCTGATTGTTCCCACTTGCAAAATGGCAAGCCAGATTTAGCAAAGCCCCAGTGCCAAGAGAGAAGGCTTTAGAGGGGATTCTTGCTGTTTGCAAGAAACGCTGATTGCTATTGGCTTTACTAATTTCTTTGCTTTTTGACAGAATGCTATTCAAGTTTCGCACGTTGCTTTAATTGGTCATCTGTTATGAAATAGGGATATGTTTGATTATAAATAAATACAGCTTTTAGATTCCCATCCCATTCCTCCTCCTTCTCTCCCTCAAAAAGGAAAAAAAAAAAAGAAAAAAGAAAAAGAACAAACCCATACTTACACTGTATACAAACCAACAACTGTTCTAAGTGAGCATCTTGGCAGCTCTCCTCTTTTGGTGGGGAAGGGATGCTATAGCTAAGTCAGGAATGCTTTTGCTTATGTAGAACAGAGCACACTGGTGTGACTGCCTGCACCTTAGGTTATAAACTGCTCATCATCTTAATCCTTTTGCTGTTAAAAAAAACGTGGCTAGACATGATCCTTAAAAGCCTAACCTGAATGCACAGTGAGTTCTTTTCCAAGTTTAATAGATTTCTTTATAAATTTTCCACATATGATCTTTGAAATATAGGAAAATGGTAGCGAATCATTTATAGAAAAGTCAGAGACTTTCCATAATCAAGTATAGATATTTTCAAACTCAATATTAGTGTTTTGCAATTCAGAGAAGAGAGAAAACTACATGGGGTTATAGTAGTTTAGGAATTCAGACTGAAGTAAGCAGTAAGTTGAATCTTAAAAACAAGGCAGGAATTGGATCTGAAAAAACAGAACTTCAAATGGAGATTACAGCATGAATAAAGGTACAATGCTCGTTCCTGTGTCCTAGGTATACGTTAGAAATGAAGTCTAGATAGCTAAGTTGGCAGGAGCATGAGGAGCATAGAGGCAGTTGATGAACAACTTTGAATATTTTATTGCCAAGCTGAAGAGAGTAGACTTCATCTTATAAAACTGGGAGTAATGGATTTGGAGAGCTCACTCCAGTAGCTTCCCACGAGGGAAGGATCTAAAGGGAAGTTATATTTTAGGAGAATCTGTGTATGGGCTATTTTGTATCTGGATATAAAAATTTCCAAACCCCAGTGATTGATTATAATCTCAAAAACAGATTGGCATTTTAAATAAACTGCATTTAAAGCCTAACTTAAATCATACATCAAAGAGAGAGAATAAAACTAGTTTTAATAATGAAATTGGAACAGAAAAACAAGCACCCTGGACTTAATGGCACTAGATCTCAAGGCTGACCAATAGAAATAGAAAAAAATTATATATATAGTTTTAATTTTTCTAGTATCAACCCTAAAAAATTTCAAAAAATTAAACAGATAAAACTAATTTTAATATGTTTCATTTAATTCAATATACTCAAAATATTATCATTTTAACATGTAATCAATATGAAAGCCATTAATGAAATATTTTACATCTTTTTTGCACTAAGTCCTGGAAATTTGGGATGTATCTTACACTTAAATCTCATTCTAATCTACTGGTTATATTTTAAGTGCTCAATAGCCACATTAGCGGTGGCTTATGTATTAGACAATGCAGTTATAGATAAATGACGAGCAAACTGAGGGCAGAAGTATATTCATTCATTCAGTAAACATGTGTTTGGTGCCTATTGCGCACCATATACTGTACTGGATCCTGGGAATACTGTCTAGAGCCTTTGATTTTTTTCCCCCTCGCCTGACATATAGTAAATGCGTCATTCAATAAATGTTGAACAAATTAGCAAGTAAACAAATAAAGGAGAATGTCTTTTAATCCTATAGAAAATATTCAAAGATGGTGAGCAACATGGTTTATTGAGTAAAGCATGAAATATGGAGAAAGCCTTGGATTTGAATCCTGGCTAGATATTCCTGGAAAACTTACTTAATATCTCTTGCATCTGTTCTGTAAAGGAGCATTCCACTATAACATGAAGATAATAGGATTCAGTGGTATAACACATTAAAGTACCAAATGCTACATGATGTGGACATCATAGTTCAGTGAACATTAGTCCTTCCTTTCCTCTATTTCTTTTTACCCAAAAATCTTATCTGAGGCCCAGCACGGTGGTTCACACCTGTAATACCAGCACTTTGGGAGGCTGAGGCAGGAGGATCACTTCAGGCCAGTTTGAGATCAGCCTGGGCAACATAGAGAGACCCTATCTCTCCTAAATCAATCAATCAATCAATCGATCACTCTCTTCTGGAAAGAAATCCACTTGAATCTGCATATACCCTAACAAACAATGAGATTTTCCTTTGAATATTTCACTTGATGAGGTAATTTTCAAATGTATTGTAGTTGTTAGACTCTTATGTCTAATTTCCAAATTCAGATAAACGTGGTTTTCAGCAACATTAAGGGGCCAAAAGTTGGCATGTACAAAATCCCCTGCTGAGATTACGTACCCAAAGTTTGACATACAATTTATTGGTGTGCAAAATTTCTCTAAATCTGGAAACTTCCCAGTAGTACTCTCCATGGTGGTATTTGGCCAAGAATTAACAAGTAAGCATGCTAACTGACAATTAGCTGATGAATAATCCCAGGTCTAGAAACCAAACTTTGTTTTAATCACCAGCCTGATCATGCAAGTTGGGGCTGATTTATTTCCTTTAATCAATTTACTATTCCAGTCAATTAAAAAAATAGAACAATGAATCCCTACGATGTGCTCCATAGGGCTTATGTATATAGAGCCCTACTATTTAAAACCTGGTTCCATTTTTCTTTTCTGTTTTAAAACAAATGAGTTCTACTCCCCTGTTTAAGTGACGTCAGCAAATCACTAAATCTCTCTGAAATTCAGTTTTATTATCTATAAAAGGAAGATGGGGGACTAAAATATTATTTTCCACTCCTGGCATTCAAAGTTCTAAGAATCAGACAAGAGAGTTCTTGTATTTGTTTTGTATGTGTAGGTAAGCTGATGCTGAATGGAGGAGGCTACCTAACTAGACATATTGGAGGAGTGGTTATTTTATGGCTTTTATAGGACAAAATAACTTTAAAAAAAATAATAAGAGAAAAACAGGAAGGAAGAAAAAAAGGAAGAAAATAAAGGAAAATAAATAAAACATTTAGTAATCTATACCAGTATCATGCAAAGAACTTTATACTTATTACCTCATTATATCAATGCTTACAATGATTGAAATAAATACTATCATTACCATTTTGCTGATAAGGCAACCCTGGCTGGGAGAAATGAAGTAACTCACCTAAGATCACTCAGCTAATAAATGGAAAAGTAGGTATCAACTCAGTTCTATCAATGCCAGAGACTAAACAGATAAAGTTAGCACAATAAACCTAGAAATAGAAAGCGAGCTCAAGTTTTGTAAGTTTAATTTGTTGAATGAAGAGAAGAGAAACCTTTCTGAATGCTTTTGGAAAAGAGTCCTATTATTAGGTGCGTCTAGTTGCAAAATTCTAGCAGTTGATTGCGTTTTTTCTTATTCCGCCCTCCCTAATTAGAGAAGCAGAAAGCCAGGAAGCACACACTTATGCCTCTAAAATCCTTCTTCTTCATGCAGTCATTCTTTCTAACTCTTAGGTAACTGCTTAGCAGTTGCTTAGTGCTTAGCTCAGGATATAAGGCCTAAGTAAATAAAACCAGGCATCATCTTCCAATGAGAAAGAACAAGTAGTCCATTTGTAAGTAGATTATTTGGAACTTGGAATATATTTTGCCTTTTAATGAGTTGTATGTATACTATTTAGCTTCCTTGCTTAATCCACAAAAGCCCATTGAGTTTCTAATAGAAGTGAAGAATGGAAGGGCATTTTGTTAGCAGTGTTTTTCCTAAACTCAAACGCATTTAGAGGTGCCCCTTCACTCAGTCCCCATTCAGCTTTGTGTGCAGAGCATCCCTAAGGTAGAAACAAAAAATCCAAATGTCTACTATAAGGGCACAAAAAAGTAATGAGTGAAAGAAAGGGCTCAGTAGGGTGGGCCTGTGATGAAATGAAGAGTATACACCCAGTCCACAACCAGTCAATAATGGACTGGTTGGCCTCAACTTGGCCCCAATTATTGCTGTGCATGAATGCAGGCCTACTGTTGTCAGACATTCCAATTTCTTAAAAGAGCCCAGAAATATAGATTTTAATGTAAAAACCTGTTTAAGTGAAGACAGCTAAATCAATTTAAAGCAAAATTAGAAAGCATAAAACATAATCCTGTCACTTGCGCCAGTACATAATGTCAAGGATCAAAAGTTTTGCAATTTTTCTCTAGGGTCAAGTTTTAAAAGACAAGGCTAAACAAGATGGATTTTTGTCAGAGATGTTCAAGATGTCATGTTGGTAAGAATCAGGTATTGTAGCTACGTGATGAAATACAGAAGAGGAACTTGGTTTGGGGAAGTAGGTGCCTCCCAGTTTTCTCTTCTGTAGTAATCTACCTTGAATTAGGAGGTGAATTGAAGAGACTTAGGAGCACAGAGTAGATAGCTGTTTCCCCATATCCCTTGTGCTGCTCATAAGCAATATTAGGGTAGGGGTCAGGAGAGAGGAAGGGGACCTTGCCAAAGAATAGTTCATATGTATGTTATACCGTGTTAAATCTGTAATTGTGCATACTCAGAAAATCTCTTTAATGAGAAAAGTAATTAAGCGAGGCATTTTTTTTTTTTTTTGGTAAAATGGAAGTGTTAGATTTGATGCTTTGGAAGAAATGCTCCCATCACTAAAAAAAAAAAATTAACTTTTCTCTGCATTCCGTTGATCCTTTTGTCTAAAGCATAAGCAGCATGAAGAGGTGCTGAGGTTTCTGTGAAATTACGCCTGGAGTTCCTGAAGAAACATGGAATACCCTTGAGTTTGAATTTCGTGCTTTGGATCAGATTAGTAACTGTATACTACAAATTCTCTCTCTCCCTTTCTCTCTCCCTCTTTTTTCACTCTAACATCTTTCTCTCATTCTTTTACTCTAGCTATATTGGTGTAGTCAAATTATTACTCATTGTGTCAAAGGAGAATATCTAAGGTTACTTTTAATTTTCCTTTGCTAGGACCGTGATATTTAGAGCTTGTATTATGTTTGCAAAAGGTCATCTATTCCTCAAATAAAGATTTTTTTAAAAAACAGAAGCTGTGCTGGGTGTTGGGCATTCAATCACAGACAGGAAATAATTCTGCCCCTTTGGATCTTACTAGTAGGAGAAAATAAATAGAATTAAATGGCAATTGCATATGGTTGTAATAAGTGATATGATAAATGAACTACTGGGTCCTATGGAAACATCTATAGAGATTGAGTTAGTTTAAGATAAAAACATTTCAATTTTGTGGAATTGGCTTCTAAACAATGAACTGAAGAGAATTTTGGGGTTAAAAATTGAATGAGGGAAAAGGAGATGGGGGAAAGGGAAATTTTAGATACAGGAGTGTCATATTTAGACTGAGAAACAAGAGTATAGATTTCTGTTTGTAAATAAATATTTGTTTCTCTGACAGATACCCAGGAATGGATTTGCTGAATAATATAGCACATATATGTTTAACTTTATAAGAAACTGCCAAACTGTTTTACAAATTGACCAGACTATTTTGCATTCCTATTAATAATGCATGAGAATTCTAGTTGCTCTACATCCTTGCTGGTACTTGGTATTATCTATTTTTTGTTTTCTTTTTTTTTCTTTTTCATTCTCCCCATCCCCTCCCCCCCCCCGGCCAAGACAGAGTCTCACTCTGTTGCCCAGGCTACCGGGCTAAAGTGCGGCGGCATAAACCTAGCTCAGAGCAACCTCAAACTCCTGGGCTTGAGCTATCCTCCTGCCTCAACCTCCTGAGTAGCTGAGACTACAGGTGCACACCACCACACCCGGCTAATTTTTACTATTTTTAGTAGAGATGGGTCTCACTCTTGCTCAGGCTAGTCTTGAACTCCTGAGCTAAGGCAATCTTCCCGCTTCGGCCTCCCAGAGTGCTAGGATTATAGGCATGAGCCACCATGTCCAGCCAATTTTTTGGTTTATTTTCCTACCATTTTAATATCCATGTAGTATTATCTCATTATGCTTTTAATTTGCATTTCCCTAATTACTAATGATATTGAATATTTCTTTTATAACACATTAATAAGATATAATTCATATACAATGGAATTTACCCATTTAAGGTATATATTTCATTGGTTTTTATTATGTTCATAGAGTTGTGCAACCATCACCACAATCAATTTTAAAACATTTTCATCTCTTCCAAACTAGGCAACCACTAATCTACTTCCTGTCTCTATAGATTTTCCTATTCTGGACAATACATATGAATGGAACTATACAATATATGGTCTTTGTGACTGATTTTGTCACTTAGCATAATGTTTTCAAGGTTCATACGCATGCAGCATGTATTCATACCTCATTCTTTCTTATGGCCAATTCTGTTCCATACATATACCACATTTTAATTCTCCATTTATAAGTTGATTAATATCTGGGCTATTTCCACATTTTAGCTATGATGAATAATTCTGATGAATATTTGTGTATAAATTTTCATGCAGACATAAGTTTCATTTATCTTCAGTATATACCGAAGTGTAGAATTGCTGGGTCATTTAACAACTGTATGTTTAACAGTTTGAGAAACTGCCAAACTCTTTTCAGTGGTCATAGGCTGTACCATTTACATTCCCATCTGCAATGTATGAGGACTTCAGGGATCTATATGCCAACACTTGTTGTTATTTGCCTTAGATTATAGCCATCCTAAAGGTTGTAAACTAGTATCTGTGGCTTTGCTCCCTATTTCTCTGATGGCTTATGATGTTCAACATATTTTCATGTATCTATTGTTCATTCATATATCTTTTTTTTAGTAATATCTATTTAGATTTGTTAGATCCTTTGCCCGTTTTTATATATTCTAGATATAAGTCATTTATCAGATATATGATTTGCAAAATTTTTCATGCATGCTGTGGGTTGTCTTTCACTTTCTTGATGGTATCCTCTGAAGGACAAAGGTTTGACATTTTGATGAAGTGCAATTTATTTATTTTTTCTTTTATAACTTGTGTATTAGTTCCATATCTAAGAAATTATTGCCCAATCCAAGGTCATAAAGATTTATATTTTCATCTGCAAGTTTTATACTTTTAGCTCTTACATTTAGCTTTTGATCCATTTTTTTTTTAAATTTCTAAATATTAACTAGAAGGTTACAAATGTTTTTGTTACAAGGATATCTTATATAATGCTTAAGTCAGGGCTTTTGGTGTACCTATTACCAGAATATGTTCATTTTACCCAGTAAGTAAGTTTTTATCCCATACCAACTTTCCCACCCTCTCCCCTTCTTAGATTCTCATGTCCTTTATATCACTCTGTGCTTGTGTACACCCATCTATTAGCTCTCACTTATTAGTGAGGGCATATGTTGTTTGATTTTCCACTCCAGAGATACTTCACTTAGGATAATGGTCTCCAGTTCACTCCATGTTGCTGCAAATTACATTATTTCATTCCTTTTTTTCACTGAGAAGTACTCCATGATGTATATATACACCATATTTTCTCTATCCACTCATGAGTTGAAGGGCACTTAGGCTGATTCCACATTTTTGCAATTGTGAATTGTGCCTCAATAAACATTTGAGTGCAGGTGTCTTTTTGATTAAATGACTTCATTTCCTTTGGGTAGATACCCAGTAGTAGGATGGCTGCAATGAATGGTAGGGTTACATTTACTAATATTTCTTTGAGGAATCTCCATACTGTTTTCCATACAGTTTATGCAAATTTGTAGTCCCATCAGCAGTGTATAAGTGTTCCTTTCTCTCTGCATCCATGCCAGCATCTATTACTTTTTGACCTTTTAATAATGACTAGTCTGGTAGGGGTAAGGTGATAGATATCATATTGTAGTTTTATTTTACATTTCCCTGATGATTAATGATGTTGAGCATTTTTTCATATGTTTGTTGGTCATTTGTCTGTCTTCTTTTGAAAAACTTCTGATCATGTCATTTGCCCACTTTTGATGGGGTTGTTTGTTTGTTTTCTTGCTGATTTGTTTGAGCTCTTTGTAGATTCTGGATATCAGTCCCTTGTTGGATGTATAGTTTGTGAATATTTTCTCCAATTCTGTATGTTGTCTATTCACCCTGTTGATTATTTCCTTTGCTTTGCAGAAGCTTTTTAATTTAATTAAGTCCATTTCTTTATTTTTATTGTTACTATATTTGTCTTTGGAGTCCTAGCCATGAATTCTTTGCCTAGGCTGATGTCTAAAGAGTTTTTCCTACATTTTCTTCTAGAAATTTTATAGCTTCATACCTTACATTTAAGTCTTTAATTCATCTTGAATTAATTTTTGTATATGGCAAGAGATAGGGATTGTGTTTCATTCTTCTGCATGTGGCTATGCAGTTTTCCTAGCACCATTTACTAAATAGGGCTTCCTTTCCCCAGTGTATGCTGTCTGCTTTGTTGACTATCAGTTGTATTCTCTGTTCTGTTCTAGATGGTTTTGCTTTTGTATTCTCTTTTCTGTTCCATTGGTCTATATCTCTCCTTTTATACCAGTACCACACTGCTTTGGTTACTATAGCCTTATAAGTTTAAGTCAGATAATGTAATATATCTAGATTTATTCTTTTTACTTAAGATTACTTTGGCTGTTCAGATTCATTTTGGTTCCAAATAAAGCTTGGGATTATTTTTTCTAGATCTGTGAAAAATGATACTGGTATTTTGATGCAGATTACATTGAATCTGTAAATCACTTTGGACCGTATGGATATTTTAATATTACTGATTCTACCAATCCTTGAGAAGGGGATGTTTTTCCATTTGTTTGTGTCATCTACAATTTCTTTCATCAGTTTTTTGTAATTCTCCTTGTAGAAGTCTTTAATCTCCTTTGTTAAGTATTTTCCTAGGTGCTTTATTTTCTTTTTAGCTATTGTGAATGGTACTGGGTCCTTGATTTGTCTCTCTGCTTGACTATTATTAACATATAGAAATGCTACTAATTTGTGTACATTGATTTTGTAACCTGAGACTTTGCTGAATTTATTTATCAATTCAAGGACTCTTTTGGTGGAGTCTTTAGGGTTTTTTAGATATAAGATTATAACATCAACAAATAGGGATAGTTTGAGCTCCTTTTTCCCAATTTGGATTCTATTTATTTCTTTCCCATACCTGATTTTTCTGGCTAGGATTTATAACACTATCTTGAATAGAAGTGGTGACAGTTGGCACCCTTGTCTTGTTCCAGTTCTTAGGGGGAATGCTCTCAACTTTCCCCATTCAGTATGATGTTGGCTATGGGTTTGTCACATATGGCTTTTATAATTTGGGAATATATTTCTTTTGTGTGTAGTTTGTTGAGGGTTTTTAGCATAAAAGAGTGCTGAATTTTATTGAAAGCTTTTTCTGCATCTTTTGGGATGATCATGTGGTTGTTTTTGTTTCTTTTTATGTTGTGAAACACATTTATTGATTTATATATGTTAAAGAATCCTTGCATCCCTGTGATGAAACCCACTTGATCATGGTGGATTATGTTTTTTATGTGCTGTTGGATTTGGTTTGCTAGTATTTTGTAGAGGATTTTTGCTTCTATGTTTATAAGGGATATTAGTCTGTAGTTTTCTTCTTTTGTTATGTTCTTTCCTGGCTTTGCTATCAGGGTGATATTGCCTTCATAGAATGGGTTAGGATGACTCCCTCCTTCTTGATGTTATGGAATATTTTTTGTAGGATAGGTATCAGTTCTTCTTTGTAGATCTGGTAGAATTCAGCTGTGAATCTTTTTGGTCCAGGGCTTTTTATGTTGTTCTTGAGAGATTTTTGTATTACTGCCTCAGTGTGGCTGCTTTTTATTGGTCTGTTCATGGTTGCTATTTCTTCTTGATTCAGGCTTGGGAGGTTGTGTGTTTCCACAAATTTATCCATTTTCTGTAGATTTTCTGGTTCATTTATGTAGTGGTTTTCATAGTATTCATGGATGAAATTTTGTATTTCTGTGGTATTAGTTATAATGTCTCCTTTTTATTTCTGATTGCAGTTATTTGAGTCTTTTCTCTTCTATTTCTGGTTAACCTGGCTAGCAGTCTATCAATTTTGTTTATCTTTTCAAAGAACCAACATCTTGTTTCACTGATCCTTTATTTATTTATTTATTTATTTGGTTTCCATTTCATTAAGTTCTGCTCTGAGCTTTGTTACTTCTTTTCTTCTGCTGCTTGGGGTTTGATTGCTCTTTTTCTAGTTCCTTGATCTGTGACATTAAGTTGTTAATTAGTGATCTTCCTATCTTTCTGATGTAGTCATTTAAGGCTATGAACTTTCCCTTTAGGGCTGCTTTTCTATATACCATATATTTTGCAAGCTTGTGTCTCTTTGTCATTCAGTATGAAGAATGCTTTGATTTTCGTCTTAATTTCATCATTGACCCAAGGATCATTCAGCAGCATGTTGTTTAATTTCCATGATTTTGTATAGAATTGAGTTTTTCTCTTGGAATTCATTTCTAGTTTTATGCCACTGCTGTCTGAGATGGTACATGATATGATTTTGATTTTTTTAATTTGCTGAGACTTGTTTTGTGGCCTAAAATATGATCAATCTTGGAAAATATCCCATGTACTGATGAGAAGAATGTATATTCAGTAGTTTGGGGTAGAATGTTCTGTAAATGTCTGTTAGGCCCATTTGTTCTAGAGTCCTATTTAAATGAGGTGTTTCTTTATCCATTTTCTGCTTCAACGATCTATCCAGTTCTGTCAGTGGACTACTGAAGTCCCTAACTATTCAGATGCTACTATTTACTTCTTTGATTAGATCTACAAGAATTTGCTATGCCTTGTTGAATTGCTCTCTTTACCATTATATAATACCATCTTTGTCTTTTCTTATCATCGTTAATTTAAAGTCTATTTTATCTGATATGAGAATGACTACACCTGCTTTCTTTTGCTTTCCATTTGCATGGAGTATTTTTTCCACTCTATTTTTTTTTTTCACTTGAGTCTGTGTGAGTCCTTATGATTTAGAAGAGTTTCTTGGAAATGGCAAATATTTGGATTGTGTTTTCTCATCGATTCAGCCAGTCTATGTCTTATAAATGGGACATTTAGATCATTAACATTGAGTGATAGTATTGATATGTGGGATGGTGTTCTGTTCAGCTTGTTGGATAATACTTCATTGTTTCATGTACTCTTTGTGCTATTGTTACATAAGTGCTGCAAGCTATAAATTTTGGATGTTTTTACATTGGTAGATATCTATCATGCTGTTGCATGTATAATGCACTTTTGAGCATCTCCTGTATGGTGGGTCAGATAGTGACAAATTCTCTTAGTGTTTGTTTGTTTTAGACTTTATATCTGCTTCATGTATGAAACTTATTTAGTAGGATACAAAATTCTTGACTGGCAGTTATTGTATTTAAGGAGACTTTCTGGCTTGTAAAGTTTATCTTGAGAAGTCTACTGTTAGCCTGAAGAGTTTTCCTTTGTACTTTCCTTGATTTTTTTTTTTTTTTTCTCATGGCTTCTAGGAGTTCCTCCTTTGTGTTGACTTTGGCCAGTCAGATGACTATATGTCTTGGTGATTCCCTTTCTCCAATGAATCTCCCAAGTGTTCATTGAGCTTTTTATATCAGGATGTGTAAGTCTCTAGTAAGACCAGGGAAGTTTTCCTCAAGTATTTCTTCAGATAGGTTTTCCATACCTTGTGATTTTTCTTTTTCACCCTCAGGGATGTCTATGATTATTATATTTGGCTTTTATGTTATCCCATATTTCTCCTAGACTTTGTTCGTTCCCCTTGATTCTTTGTTCTTTATTTTTAACTGGGTTAATTCAAAAGAGTTGTCTTCAAGCTCTGAAATTTTTTCTTTTGCTTGGTATAGTCTACTCTGAAAACTTTCCAATGTGTTGTATTTCCCTAAATAAAATTTTCATTTCCAGAAATTCTATTTGTTTTTTTCTTTTTTTTTATTTTAGCATATTATAGGGGTTCAAATGTTCAGGTTATGTACGTTGCTTCCCCCCCTCCCTTTCCCCCTGGAGTCAGAGCTTCAAGCTTGTCTCTCTCCCAGATGGTGTGCATCACACTCATTATGCATGTATATACCCATCCCCTCCTCCCCCTATCATCTGCCCGATGCTCAATAAATGTTATTCCTATATGTGCACTTAGGTGTTGATCAGTGAAACAAATTTGCTGGTGAGTACATGTGGTGCTTATTTTTCCATTCTTGGGATAATTCGCTTAGTAGAATGGGTTCCAGCTCTATCCAGAAAAATACAATAGGTGCTGTATCACCGTTATGTTAGTAGGCAGTGCTTGCTGGATGGAACAAGCTCCAGTGTTGTTTCTGGGGCCTGTGACCAACTTTAGCTCCTCAGGAGAAACACTCAAATGCCCCAGGTGGTCGGTGGGGCCTTAGAACTTCCAGGTGAGTCCTTATTCTCTGCCACAGCAGAGGCAACTGGGGGAATGAGGCTGGGCAGGGCTAGTTTGAGTGAGCTTGCCCTCAGGATACACAAAATGGTAAGGTAGCTGTTTCAGCGAGAGTCAAATGTCTGCTCCCAGCTTCTGGGGAAACCCATCAAGGAGGGGCTGAAGTTGGCCCACCCAGCCAGAAAGTCTGCTTGTGGAGGTGGGGCCATCTGAGATTCACAGTTTGGCTGTCATAAGCAGGTTTATTTCTTCTCCCTCTCCCCTATTCCATCTATCATCTGCTAGTAGTCAGTAGCTCAAACTAGCTCAGTTCCCCTATTGTGGTGCTATGGGCTGGGAGCTTCCCTGTCCATGATCCTATACTGGGCTAAGAGCATGGCCTTCCTGTGCTTTGTGAGTGTGTTGTGGCTGAGATCCACACTGCACTCTCTTTTCAGTTCTGCCCATGCAGGTTCCCTTGCCTCCTGATATTAGTTCACAAATCTCTCCTCTGTGTCCCCCAGCAATGGGACGAAGTTCTGGGGGTACAAGATCTGGCATGCAGGCCTGTCTCTGGGTCCCCAAAGATTAATCCCTGACCATGCCGGAGAGTAACATGCTGGTACCAAGTTGCCTATGGGGTACTCAAACATGTTTGATGTCCCTCCGCTTTTGGTGTGCCCTGCTCTGATGGAGCAGTTGGGCAAACATCACTGGAAAGGGACAGTGGGCAGGTATCTCATAGCCTGAGCACCACTTGGTCCACTTCAGGTCTTTAAAGGGAAAGGCATGAGCCACACTCTCTGCTGGAGGCTCAATGTAGTGGACATGCCAACAGAGGGGAAACAGCTGCTCCTGAGAGCTCTTGCTCAATGGTCTCTTGGGGTACCTCAAGTGGGTACCCGAGTGGGGTACCATCCACTCAGGAGTAGTGGGTGGGGGAATGAAAGTGGAGTAAAAGAGTTTGAATGGAGGACAGCTGACACTTTGGCTGTGTTTGTCCCTCTCCCCAGAAAGCAGCCCACCTGGAATGTCTAAGCTATGGGATCACACAGATTCTCTAGGACCCAGTGCCCCATGTGGCCACTGCAGTCTGGGAGATGTTTATGTGGAAATAAATGACACGAAAACTGAAGGGCTGAAGCTCCCTGGGGAGGACAAAGGCACACAATGGATGGAGAAGCAGTATGGCATCTGTCACCTTGGTTCAGGCCTGTGGTGATGAAGAGTGACCCTCAAGAGACCTGGCAGCCTGGTGCTTTGTTTTCAAGAAGTTCCCAGTTTATTGTGGGCAGTGATTTTGGGGCTTATGAGGGTAGAAAAGCTCTCCAGCAGCTTAGGAACCCATTGACTACTGGAAGTGTGAGGGAAGGAGAAAAAAAACCACCTACCCTGTCCATGGCCCTCCAAATTTCTTGGGGGTTGATCTTTGCTGATATCTTGATTCTTCTTATTCTGCTCTGCAAGTTCTTCCCATAGAATCTCTAGTATATTCTGGCACTTTTCCCTCAGAATTACATCTAAGGTTTTGTTTTTGTTTTTATCTAAAACTTTTCCTTCCTTCTGAGACAATTTGGTGACTGATATCTCTAGTCAGCTATCTTGCCTGACGTTCCTTGGTCCCTTTTTGGTTAGTTTTTGTAAATGGTGTTAGGTAAGAGTACAACTTCATCTTTTTGCATGTGATTATTCATTTATTCCACCACCATTTGTTGAGGGACTATTCTTTTCCAATGAAATTGCTATAACTCAATTAACTATATAGGTGAAAGTTTATTTCTGTATTCAATTCTATTCCATCAATCTATATGTCTATCTTCATTTAAGTACCACCCTGCCTTTATTACTATAGTTTTGTAGTAACTTTTAAAATCAGAATGTGTGAGTCCTCTGATTTTGTTCTTTTTCAAGATTGTTTTTGCTATTCTGGGTCCCTTTGTTTCCATATGAAACTTAAGATAAGCTGGTGATTTCTTCAAAAACCATCTGAAATTTTGATAGGGATTGCACTAAATCTGTAGATCAACTTGGGGAGTACTTCCATGTTAACAATATTAAGTCTTCTGATCCATGAACATGGGATGTCTTTCTATTCATTTAGATTTTGTTTAATTTCTTTAAACAATGTCTTTTAGTTTTCAGAGTGTAAGTTTGCATTTCTTTCATTAAATTTATTTCCAAGATTTTATTGTTTTTAATGCTATTATAAGTGGAATTGTTTCTTAGTTTCATTTTCAGATTCTTTATTGCAGTGTATTGCATTACAATGATGATTTGTTTAGTGATTTTATATTCTTCACCCTTGCTGAAATTTTTGTTTTTATTTTTTTGGGGGGGTGTATGTATGTGTGTGTGCATTTGTGTATTCTTTAGGATTTTCTATATACAAGATCATGTCATCTAAGAATATATCTTTATTTCTTCCTTTCCAGTTTGGATCCCTTATATTTAATTTTCAAGCCTAATTCTCTAAGCATCTTTTTGTATGCTTGTTTTCGATCTATATATCTTCTTTGTTAATGTCTCTGGTTAAATATTTTACCCATTTTAATTCAGTGTTTATTTTCTTATTTTTGTATTGTTTAAACAGTCCTTATATATTTAGAGGTCCTTTATTGTTTATGTGATTTATAAACATTTTGTCTTTATTTATGGTGTGTCTGTCTAATATCTTAACAGTATCTCATCCATGAAAGAACTTTTAATTTTGATGAAGTCAAATTTACCAATATTATTATATAGAGATTTCGCTTTATGTTTTACATAAGAAAGCTTTGCTTAAGCCAGAGTGAAAATTTTTCTCCTGTGTTTTTCTAGAATTTTTATAATTTTAGTGTTTATACTTAGACATATACTTTATGTTCCAATTTGAGGTTTTTTTATTTTATTTTTTACATGGTGTAAGGTAGGGGTGAAGGTTTATTTATTTATTTATGTTCAATTGTTTCAGCCCTATTTGTCCTCCATTGAATCATGTTTGCACCTTTGTCAAGTATCAATTGACCTATATGTGTGTGTATACCTCTGGTCTTTGTTCTTTTTCATTAATGTATGTGTTCACCCTTTCACTCATACTAGATTGTCTTTAAAAATGTAGCTTTATAGTAAGCCTGGAAATCAGATGTTGTCAGTTCTCTAACTTTGTTCTTGTTTTTAAAAATTGTTTGGCTATTCTATTCCCTATATTTTTGGATATAAATTTTAGTATGAACTTACCAATACCCACAAAACTATTGTTAAGATTGAAATTGCATTGGATCTCTATATCAGTTTACAAAGAATTAACATCTTAACAGTATTGATATTGAGCTCTTCAATCCATGGACATGGTATATCTCTTCAATTATTTAGGCCTCCTGTGAATTTTTTTTCCATCAATGTTTGTAGTTTTTAGCATTCATACATTTTTAAATGTTTAATACTTAAATAATAAAAATTTCCGCCTATTTCTTTCACTAAATAAATTCATTGTAAGGTTTTGTACCCATTTTTTGTTACTTTATGAGTTTTTCTTTTTGGTGTGTAGAAGGTTCACTTAAAATAACTCCAAGGAGACCAGGTGTGGTGGCTCATGCCAGTAATCCCAGCAATTTGGGAGTCTGAGGTAGCAGGATGGCATGAGGCCAGGACTTTGAGACCAGCCTAGGCAACACATCAAGATCTTATCTCTACAAAAAATAAAAATTATCCAGGCATGGTGGCTGGATACACTGTAGTCCCAAATACTCTCCCCAAATACTCAGATACGCTGTAGTCCCAGCTACTTGGGAGGATAAAGCAGAAGGATCACTATAGCCTAGTAATTTGAGGCTACAGTGAGCTATGATTGTGCCACTACACTCCAACCTGGACAACAGAGCAAGACCCTCTCTGTATCAAAAAGGGAATTCTAGGAATCTTGCCCATAAAATGAACTGGTTTTATTTAGAAACTAATTTGAGTGAGAAATTTGGTAGTGATTTTAAGACCAAAATTTAGAGTCAGACAAACAAATCTTGACTCCAATATTGTGTGAACTTGAGCACACAAGCCTGTCTGAGCTTCCATTCTCTCATTAGGAAGATGGAGATAATGTTTATGGATAGCATTCCTATCCACATCAGTTGTGAGAATCCAATAATGTAGTGCAAATAAAGCCTTTTTGAAAATGCCTGACAATACAGTAATAATAAATATTAGCTTAAAAAAATCCCAGGTTGGAAAGAAGAAATAAAAATCTTTTTTCACAGACAACATGATTATCTATGTTGATAATCCAAAATCATCAAGATTAAAAAAAACTTCTCCTGGATCTAGTAAGTTATTATAACAAGATTGCAGAATATATGATTAATATACAAAAGTCAATTGCTTTCCTATATACTAGCAAGGAACAAGTGGAATTTGAAATTAAAAACATATCACCATTTACATTAGCACCTCCCAAAGTGAAATATTTAGGTGTAAATCTAACAAAATATTTATAAGATCTATATGAGGAAAACTATAAATCTCTGATAAAAGATATCAAAAAGAACTAATTAAATGGAAATATATTCCATATTTATAAATAGGAAAACTCAATATTGTCAAGATGTCAGTTCTTCCCAATTTGATCTGTGCATTCAACACAAGCTCAATCAAAATTCCAACAAGTTATTTTGTGGGCATTGAAAAACTAATTCTAATGTTTATATGTAGAGGCCAAAGACCCGAAATAACCAACTCCATATTGAAAGAGAAGAGCAAAACCGGAGGGTTGACACTACCTGACTTTAAGAACTATTTTATAATAGTTCTTTATAGCCTTATAGCTATAAGAATAAAGACAATGCGATGTTGGTGAAAAATAGGCAAATAGACAAATAGAATAGAACAGAGAGAAATAGAAATATTGTCAACTGATATTTGATAAAGGAGCAAAAGCATTACAGTGGAGTAAAAATAGACTTCTTGACAAATGGTGCTGAAACAATTGGACATCCAAATGTAAAAAAAAAAAAAAAATTAATCTAGACACAGCCCTTACATGATTATCTCAAAATGGATCATAGACGTAAATATAAAATACAAAACTATGAAACTTCTAGAAGATAACATCAGAGAAAACCTACATGATCTTGGGTATGGCGATGACTATTTGGGTAAAACAACAAAGCCATGATCCATGAAAGAAAAACTTGATATGGTAGACTTCATTAAGTTAAAATTTTCTGCTCTTCAAAAAATAACATCAAAAGAATGAGAAAACAAAGCCATAGACTATACTTGGAAAAGACACATTTGTTATCCAAATTATACAAAGTACTCTTTAAACTCAACAATTAGAAAACAAACAACCTAATTAAAAAATAAACCAAAAGCCTAAACAAACATCTAACCAAATAAAATATACAGATGTCAAACAAGCATAGGAAAAGATGTTCAACATCATATGCCATTAGGGATTTGCAAATTAAAACAATGAGATACCGCTACACACCTAACAGAGTATCCAAAATCCAAAAGTCTGGCAACACAAAATGCTGATAAGTTTGCAGAGCAAGTGGTAGTCAGAATACGTAGAGGCCATTGGTTCATTGGTAGTGAGAATGCAAAATGGTCGAGGCACTTTGGAAGATAGTTTGGCAGTTTCTCACAAAACTAATTACACACTTAACCATAACATTCAGCAATCACGCTCCTTGATATTTACCCAAAGGAGTTGAAAACTTATGTCCACAATATAACCTGCACATGGTACTTATAGCAGCTTTATTCATAATTGCCAAAACTTGGAAGCAACCAAGATGTCCCTAAGTAGGTGAATGCATAAACTGGGATACATCCAGGCAACAGAATATTACTGAACACCGAAAAGAAATGAGCTACCAAGCCATGAAAAGACATGAAAGAAAATTTGGTGGCATGAAAGAAATGCTGAGACAACATCTCATTTAAAAATGTCTTTTATTGGCCGGGCGTGGTGGCTCACGCCTATAATCCTAGCAGTCTGGGAGGCCGAGGTGGGCGGATTGCTCGAGGTCAGGAGTTCGAAACCAGCCTGAGCAAGAGCGAGACCTCGTCTCTACTATAAATAGAAAGAAATTAATTGGACAACTAAAAATATATGTAAAAAATTAGCCGGGCATTGTGGCACATGCCTGTAGTCCCAGCTACTAGGGAGGCTGAGGCAGAAGGATTGCTTGAGCCCAGGAGTTTGAGGTTGTTGTGAGCTAGGCTGATGCCACAGCACTCTACAGCCCGGGCAACAGAGTGAGACTCTGTCTCAAAAAAAAAAAAAAATGTGAAAAATAACAAGTGTTGATGAGGTTTAGAGAACTTAAAACCCTTATATATTACTAGTAGGAATGTAAAATGGTTCAGCCTCTGTGGAAAACAGTTTGGTGGTTCCAATGACACAAACAAATGGAAAAATATCCCATGCTCATGGATTAGAAGAGTCAATATTATTAAAATGTGCATACTGCCCAAAGTGATTTACAGATTCAATGAAATTCCCATCAAAATATCAATATCATATTTCACAGAACTAGAAAAAAACAATCCTAAATTTCATATGGAATCAAAAAAGAGCCTAAATAGTCAAAGTAATACTAAGCAAAAAGAGCAAATCTGGAGACATCACATTACCAGACTTCCAATTACACTACAAGCCTATAGTAACCAAAACAACATATTGTTGGTATAAAGGCAGACACATAGATCAATGGAACAGAATAGAGAACCCAGAAATAAAACCACATAGCTACAAGCAACAGATTTTTGACAAAGCAGACAAATGCATTTATTGGGGAAAGAATGCCCTATTCAATAAATGGTGCTGGGAAAATTGGAGAGCCACATGCAGAATAATGAAATTAGATCCCTATCCCTTATCATATACAAAAATTAACTCAAGATTGATTAATGACTTAAATGTAAGACCTGAAACCATAAAAATTATAGAAGAAAACATAGGAAAAACTCTTCTAGATTTTGGTCTAAGCAAAGAATTTATGACTAAAACCCCAAAGCAAATACAGCAACAATAAATATAAATAAATAAGACTTAATTAAACTAAAACGTTTCTGCACAGTAAAGGAAATAATCAACAAAGTAAATAGACAACCTACAGAATGAGATAAAATATTCACAAACTATACATCTGACAAAGGATGACCATCCAGAATCTATTAAAAAATACTCAAACCAATCTGCAAGAAAAAAACAAATAACTCATTGAAAAAATGGGCAAAAGATATGAACAGATTTTTTTCAAAAGAATATATACAAATGGACAAAAACATATGAAAAAATACTCAATATCACTAACCATCAGGAATGCAAATTAAAACCACAGTGAGATACCACCTTACCCCTGTTAGAATGGCCATTATTAATAAATCAAAAAACAACAGATGCTGGCACGGATGCAATGAAAAGGGAATGCTTATATACCCTTGGTGGGAATGTAAGCTAGTACAACCTCTATGGAAAACAGTACGCAGATTCCTCAAAGAACTAAAAGTAGACCTACCACTCACACTATTAGGTGTTTACCCAAAGGAAAGAAAGTCATTTTATAAAAAAAGACACATGCACGTAAACATTTATCACAGCACAATTCACAATTTTGCAAAGATACACACACACACACACACACACACACACACACCATGGAGTACTACTCAGCCATAAAAAGGAATGAAATAATGTCTTTTGTAGCAACTTGGATGGAATTGGAGAACATTATCTTAAGTGAAGTATCTCAGGAATGGAAAAACAAATGCCACATTTCTCACTTATAAGTGGGAGCTAAACAAGGGATATATATGGTCATAAAGTGGTGTATTGGACACTGGAGACTAAGAAGGGGGGAGGGAGGGTGGGAGGAATGATGAAGAATTATCTGTCGGGTACCATGCACACTATTCTGGTGACAATTACATTAAAAATCCTGACTTCTGCATTGCACAATTCATCCATGTAACAAAAACACTTGTACTCTCTAAATCTATTGAAATAAAAAAGAAGTTTAGTTTTAAAAAAGAACTAAAGGGAAAAAAAAGGAATTCAAAACAGGAACTCAAACAAATACTTGTACAGAAATGTTCATAGTAGCATTATTCACAGTAGCCAAAAGGTGGAAACACCCAAATGTCCATCAATGGATGAATGGATAAATGAACTATGGTATACATATAATTAAACATTATTCAACCATAAAAAGGAATGAAGTGCTGATACATGCTCTACCAACGTGGATGAATCTTGAAAACATTATGTTAAGTCAAAGAAGCCAGACACAAAAGGTCACATATTTTATGATATCATTTATGTGAAATATTCAGAATAGGTAAATACACAGAGGCAGAAAGTAGATTAGAGGTTGCTTAGGGCTAGGAAAAGGAAGGGATGGAAAGTAATTGCTTAATGGGTGTGGGGTTTTATTTGGGGATGATAAAAATGTTATGGAACTAAACAGAGGTCGTGGTTGCTCAGAATTGTGTACTAAATGCTGCTGAATTTTTCACTTTAAAATGATTAATTTTATGTTAGATGAGTTTCACCTCAATTTT
Source organism: Lepilemur ruficaudatus (assembly GCA_963574885.1). NCBI lineage: Eukaryota > Metazoa > Chordata > Mammalia > Primates > Lepilemuridae > Lepilemur > Lepilemur ruficaudatus. Next base: position 78,429 of record CAUYRT010054985.1, read on the forward strand.
TTAAAAAATGTATAAGACCATTAACAAGTAACCGAGAGAGAATAATGACCTTGAACATTTGGAAAGCAAGGATTGTATCTCATAAAATTGTGTCTTCCCATAGAGGCTAGCAAAATGCCTGGCATATAAGTACTTCATAAGTAGCTGTAGAATGAATGAATGAGTGAATGACTTTCCAGTGCTACATAAAGTAGTTTGCGGTAGGCAGCTACCAGCCCTGCCCTCAAGGGCAGCTGCTAGTTCTGCATCTCACCTGGTGATGACTCCATCAAAGAGTAGCAAAGCATCTGTGGGCTAGAAAAACTTTTCCTGTGTCCCGAGACTTTGAGATTTAGTAAGGAATCTGTGCCATTTCTTTTCTCAACTTAAAATTGCACATTTTGTTATCCTGGTTAGAGAGATGCCACCGACTGAAATATCCTGCCGCAAGAGTGGATGATGTCAGCATCTCATTATCAAAATTTTCCTTCCTGCAAAGCTTTCGTGTTCTTACAGAGAATGTTCCAGTTTAATGTCAAGCCCCTTAAAATGAGGGTTGTAACTAACTGGAAGGGAAAAATAGCTCTGTTGTGGTATTAGTACAAGGTGGTTAAACCATTCAAACCAAAAAACACAGTTGAATGTCCTGAAATAAGTTGAAGCTTATTCGCAGGCCCCAATTCCAGGCTGAATTCATTTTGTAACTCACTCAGTATCTCAAGTTCTAAAGTCTCTTGCCTGACACTCTTGCTTTCTTTATTGCCCAACCTGACTGTAGGTGAGATAACCTCAAAAGACTTTTTGAGTTTTAAATATTTTATAATAATTATGAGCATGTTCTCCAAGGCAAATATGGGTTGAAGACAGGATCCAGTGAAGTTTTTGTCATTTGTTTTAGTGATGTGGAATTTTCAGAATTTCGGTACAAGTTTATTATTACCAAGTCATACAACTCAGTTTCCCAAAGCCAGATATGCTACTGGAAGAAGAGTTTTAATGGGAAATATACTTAAGAACTAACTGTAACAGTGTTCTTAGAAGCCACTGCTTATACTGCCTAAAAGATGCTTAATTAATACTACCTTGATAATATGATGTCCAGATGAACCCTGGTGATTGCTCCCATAATAAAAATACAGACAAGATTTTTGTGGTTTACCAAGCAATTTCACATACCTTTTCTAATTTGATTTTTCCAACTACCAATGAGATGAGTGGGACAATTACTGTTATATCTATTCAGAAACTGAAATTTAAAAGCTTTAGGGGTTGGTTCAAGGTCACATACTTAATAAAAGCACAGACTAGGCTTACATCCAGTTTTTTAAAAACCGTAACTCTAGACTCTCCATTCTATACCAGTGCTTCTCATCTCTTTGTTCCCTGTAATCCCAGGTGATCCCCAACCCCTAAAAACATCAGTAAACCATCAAAATAATTGGAGAGATTTGCTGAAGAAATCTGGCCTATCTTGCTTCTTTTTGCCTTGCAGAGAGTTACTATCCCTCAGTTCCTGGTGCAGCCCTCAATGTTTTTTTGTGCAGAAATGGGAATATAAAAGATACCATGGGTGGAAACTAAGTTTCTCTTTCAAGTTATCCACCTATTGTCTACAGGGCTGCTATTTACCGAAGGCCCAGGAAAGAGCAGTAGGATTCTTTTCCTATTCCCGTTGTGATTTTTAATTTCTTGCTATTCCCTGATCTCTTTTTATTAAGTACATTTCTCCTGTGCACAAGTGTGTATCCTTCCAAAAGGAGAGAGGCTTGATGTTTGCTGTGCTATTTGTGATTTTTCTATCTCATGCATTTCCTTTCTTTCTGTCCTATAGTTAATACTTTCACCACATGGTGCTTTAGCAAAGCACAATACATGTTTCAGCGCGTTTTCTCCTCCGGGTTATTGCAGAGTGCCGGGATGTAACAGAATTCTTCCCCAACCTGCTGCTTTTCACTGCCTCGGCACAACCCAGAGGGGGCCCTCCCCAGCCCCAGTGTCTGTATGGGTCACAGATGGACCCACCTGAACTTCTTCTCTAACAGTAGATTTGGTTAGCTGCCAATGCTGGTTCTAATTCTAAATCTTGGGGAAGTGCCAAGTTTGGTGAAGAAAATATCTGCTGTAGTCGCTTCTCTTAGGGAGTCACTCTGGATCAGCTCCCCACTTTCCTCCTCTGGGACTTCCTTCCCTGCCAGGAGGGAATTGGCAGGGCAGGAGAGCAAACAGGTTCACAAGTAATTTATTTATCTCTGCTTTTTGGACCACGCCAATGAGAGAGACAACAGGCATCCGTCACGCCTCTCTGGCCCCAGCACACGGCCTCAATGCATTCCTCTTTATCCACAATTCAACCTCCTCCCCAGGTGGACTTAGGTATTTTCCCTGCACAAGCTCCACACTGGTTTCTGTCTCTCTCTTGTAGTTGCAGGCAGGTCCACTTGCAGCCTCCTCTTTCTTGTTATTCCTGAGTCATTCCTGCATCACCAAGAACCAGGCTGAAAAAAACAGGGTTTTCTATTTCAACTTACCCAAATTAATTCTCTTTCTACCAATAAAACATAAACACAAGTATTCCCAGATATAACCTTTCATAAGTGACCTTGCAATTTCTCCCACATTGAAAACAATAGCCTTTCCTCCTGAATAGTTCTACCAAGCTCTCCCTCATCTCACACATATACTTTTACATAGTTCTTGTCTCCTAATAAGGAGAGAATTTACCCGTTCCCCCACACTCACTGCTTGCATTTCCCTCACCTCTCTTCTTTTCGTTAGGGCTTCCTACCTTCTCATCTCATGTTTAGTATTAATCCTTTTGAAATTGTGCTTTGTGAGGCCTTCATGTGTGAAAGTTGTCAGAATCAAAATGGAATCACTTATGTTAAAAAAAAAAAAAAATCCTGACAAATAGAGCCAAGGAAGACTGTCAAGAAGAGATGGGTTCTTAGCTGAGGATGGTGGCTCATGCCTATAATCCTAGCACTTTGGGAGTCTGAGGTGGGAGGATTGCTTGAAGCTAAGAGTTCAAGACCATCCTGAGTAACATGGTGAGACTCTGTCTCTATAAAAAATACAAAAATTAGCCAGGTGTGGTGACACCAACCTGTAGGCCCCGCTACTCAAGAGTCTGGGGCAGGAGGATCACTTGAGCCCATGTGCCCAGGAGTTTGAGGTTGCAGTGAGCTGTCATGATGTCACTTTTTTGAGACCCTGTCTCAAAAAAAAAGAGAGAGAGAAGGGTTCTCATGCATACACACCTGATAACAAAATATTGCAAAAGATTGCAAAAACCACAACCTTACACAAAAGCCATTACAACCCTACACAAAAAATACTTCTGTGAGGACATCTGCTTACCAACTGCCTATCCAGCCTTGGACTGGTGTCACCCTTGTTATCAATCCTTGTAGACAAGGATAATTATCTCAAAACAATTATGTAGCCCTCTTCATTTTTCTTTTAAAAACTTTTGTCTTCCTTTACCTCCCTTAAAATGCACACAGTTTACTAGGGCACTCGTATTCACTTGCAATGCCGTATTCCCAAATAAGTACCATTTTCTTTTAGAGAGCCTCTCTCTGTTTGTTATTTAGGTTGACACACGACATACTCCCTGCTGAGGTGGCCATTTGTTGACATCTACAAACAAGCCAGGAGTTTGTGAATTACCAGAGAGGCCACAGCCCAGAACACTTAAAGCTACTATTTTTGACTTGAGCTAAGCAGAAAAGGAAGCTGCTGCCCAGGTAGAAATGAATCCCCATTGCAGTACAAAAGAGGCAGCTGCTATCATCATTGCCCTTTACCAAGTAAGAAAACTGGGGTTCAGATAAGTACATTGTCCAGATGTTCGCAGCTAATCAGTGGCAGAGCTGGGCCACAAACCCAAGGCTGCTGGCACAACCTCCACGCCAACCCACCATCACATCCAGCCAAATTGCTTTGCTCCAATTGCAGGCTCACTAACAAGGCTTTTGCTAGTAATTTGGCTTCCTTTGTGGCTCTCATGAAGACTTCGAATTTGCAGACCAGCCATAAAGAGTACATTTGGTCTCCACATTTATCCCTGTAAGTTAACAAATTGACATCTTCTAAATTAAAAAGATTGATTTATCCTAATCTTTAAAACTTTTCCAAAGTATTTCAGACCCATTGATGTCCAAGACAAATGAGTTTACTTCAAAGCCTCACCCTTCTCCTGTGCTCTTCTTGCATGCACTCTAGTTATTCCTTGTTATTGTATTTAGTTATTGTATTTAGTAATCCCTCACTGCAGTCTGGTATCAGTCAGGGTCATTAACGCTGGTTACCACAACCCTGAGTGACAAAGGCCTGTTTCTATCAGTGGCACAGTCTGCTAGAGGGCGTGCGCCTCTCCTCCCTCGCGTAGCTAAACCATCTGGAGTTTGGGGCCTTTAAGGTCACCACATGAAGAAACACAAATGCAGAAGGGCCACACAGATGTATTTAAGGAGCAGTTTAAATCATTTTCAATAATGTTCCCTTGGTCAGAACCCAATCACATGACCCCAAGCGTGCAAGGGAGGCTGGAAAATGCAGAGAAGTACACAGCTAGCTGGCTAGCTGGAACAGCCTCTGCCACAAGACTTCATTCGTGTTGAGCACAGAAAATGTAAAAATATCAGTAAAGAATAGGAAATAAAAATCTCAAATCTTAAATCCCATTCATTGACTGTCAGTTAAATTTTCCAGATGTGCTTATATGGCTGTATAGACACACACATATGTATAAAGCTCATAGATATATGCTTTTTTAAATGGCATGATATTACACACACTGCTTTATAACCTGTTTTATTAACAGAACATTTTCCATACCAATACCTACATGATTCCATCAAAATTCTTAGTTATTACATAGCCTTCTATTTTATAGTTATGCCATAATTTGTTTAAGCATTTCCCTATTATTTCACAGTTGAATTATTTGAAATTGTTTTGCTATGATATTGTGAATTATATAAGCATTCTTATAAATAAATCCTTATAAATAATACACCTGGGTGAACTTGTGACATGAGGTTAAACGCCTAGAAATAGTATTATTCAGCCAAAATATATGCAAATTTAGATGTTTTTTACACTATTGCCAAGTAACCCTACATAAAACGTTACACAATTTACACTCCTTTATAACATTCAAATCATTTCAGCCTATTATGGTCTTACTTTCTATGAATGTTTTTGTGATTTTGTGACAGTGGCTTCGATTTTGTTATTATTCAACACTAGTGATGTTAAACTCTTCTTAGGGTTGATTGCAACCTTTAATCAGACACTCACTGATGCTCAAGATGTACTAAGCTCACAACAGTTCATCTCTCTTACTGATTACAACTAAAAACTGAGCAAAACCCAAAGGCTGAGGACTCGGAAAAGTAAACAGGAACAGGCGTATTGGGGAAGGAAGTCAGAACCTGAAGAATGATCAGTATGGTGATGAGTTTCCTAGTTTCCTAGTTTCTTTACTCTCCTTTATCTCCTGCTTTTGACCTAAAGGTAGGCTAAATCAAGGAACTGTGGAACAAGTACAGACAGCAAAAACTCTGAGAAAAACTCATTTTCCTGACCAGAAGACCAAGAAAGAGAATTTGTGATAGGTGCAGAATGTGAGGGGAATCCCTAGTTTCTGAACTCTTTTTTTTGTTTGTTGGTTTTGTTTTGTTTAGGGCCATTTATTTTTTTTTGAGACAAATTTATTAAAGTATAATTTACATTCCATGCCATTACTCCATTTTAAGTGAACAATTAAATGCTTCTTAGTGAATTTACCAAGCTGTACACCTATTCACATAAATCCGTTTTAGAAGATTTCCTTCCCCCTATTAAGACCCCTAATTCTTAACCCCAAATACATTTGAAGCATGCCCCTCCCCTTCACAATGCTCACCACATCCCTCAACTGTGGGTCTACCCCCCTAACCCCTGAATCCCTGGTGGACACCCCCACCATTTGAGCACCGTTGCGTTAGTCAGTGCCAATTTGATGGCGAGTACATGTGGAGCCCATTTTTCCTGTCTTGTGTCACCTCACTTCGAATAATGGGCTCAAGCTCAATCGAGGATAATATAAGCAGTGCTAGCTCACTGTTGTTTCTTAAACTTGAGTAATATTCCATTGTAAACATATACCAAATTTTAATAATCCACTCATGAATTGACGGCACTTGGGTTGTTTCCACGACCTAGCAATAGTGAATCGTGCTGCCATAAACATTCGGGTGCAGATGTCTTTATTATAGAATGTCTTATGCTCTTTTGGTTAGATGCCTAATAATGCTATTTCTGGATCGAATGGCATTTCTATTTTTAGTTCTTTGAGAAATCTCCAAATTCTTTTCCACAGAGGTTGCACTAATTTGCAGTTCTGTTCTCCCTTAAAGGAATGATATATATTAGATTTATACTCAAGTTGAAAACCATTTCCTCCCTAAAGTCTCTGACAGGTCTACTTTTGCCTCTAAACTCCTGCAGTACTTTCTTTTCCTAGCACCATTTTGATATGTAACATGTTGTAATTTTTGTTTTCCACATGTGTTCTAAATCTTATTTCTATGAATTGGTCTGAAGGTTAGTATTCCTGTTCTACACAAAACTTCAAACATGCGACCAGTTTTAATAGGCATTTATAAGCATCCCTTGTTGATAATGCTGAATTTAGAAAAATTGGTAGATTTTGATATTTTTTAAAAATCATTAACATGTTTTAGTCTTATTTGTAAAGCATACCTTACCAATTTCATTTATTTAAAAGATGTTGGAATTTTTTTTTAAGTAATTTATTGTCAAGAACCACCAAATATTGAGAATGGAAGAATAGTTCGAGGAGAAAGCGAATACTATGTATATAATCAGGCTGTAATGTACGCATGTAATAGAGGCTTTACCCTCATTGGAAAAGACACTATTCATTGTACTGCAAGAGGCGACGAAGGAGAGTGGAGTGGCCCACCACCTCAATGCCGAGGTAATCATGTTTTGTACAGTCGTATTTTTGCTTTTTTCTTACCCTTATAGGGGCTGCAGATATTCTGTGAACTCC
>CAUYRT010054986.1:0-33867 GCA_963574885.1 Lepilemur ruficaudatus
TATCTGTACTTTCCACCCCATTTTGCTGTGAACCAAAAATTGCTCTAAAATATAAAATCTACTGGAAAAAAATCACAACGATTTTAAAATGGGTTAATCAAAAGTTTAGTTCAAGATAAAGAGAGGCTCAAAAAGACTCTCAATACCCTTAATTTTAAAAATATACAAAAATTAGTTTATCCCCAAGACAAATGAAAATTTCCAAATCAAGAGAGCATTATAATAAATCATATATTTAAGACCTGCTATAGACTGAACGTTTGTGTTCCCCTTAAATTCATATGTTGAAACCTAACCCCCAATGTAGTAGTATTTGGAGGTGGACCTTTGTGAGATGATTAGGTCATGAGGGTGGGGCTTTCATGGATGGGATTACTACCATGTAAAGGAGACGCCAAAGAAATGCCTTGTCCTTTGACCATGTGAGGTTATAGCAAGAAGACAGCCACGTATGAGCCAGGAATTGGGCCTTCACCAGCCTCCCAAACTGCCAGTGTCTTGATCTTGGACTTCTTGGCCTCCAGAATTGTGGGATGTAGATTTCTGTTGATTACAAGCCACCCAGACTACAGTATTTTTTAAATAGGAACCCGAAAAGACTTAGATAAGACCTAAGAACTTTGCTATGATGAAATGCTTCTTTTTAAAAGGGAAAACTTTAAATTTAAGTGATACTCATTCACAAATAATTTTCAAAGTTTATTATTTTTTCTCTAACCACTGTTTTAAATTGAAAATATACAAAATACAGAAGAACATTATTCTACTGATATACAGAGAAAGAATTATCCTGAATCTCATATTATACCAAATATTCCTAATATGGAAAAAATGAGTCTTACTTTTTTGTGTTCTTTAATGTAATTTTCTCACTGAATTATATACTTCGAATACAATAAGTTTAAATTATTTTATAGTCAATAATGATGAGATACTAAAAGGCTAAGTATGAAACATGCTGTGGTTTTCCTCTCAAACCTAATTATGCTTCCTTCAGATGAACTCAGGGCACCGCATCACTCTTAGCTCTGGAGCTATCAACGATAACCCTCCTACTTGTTCTATGCCTGATACCGGAAAAATATGCTGAAAAATTAGCCATCTTACTAAACTCCTAAGGGTCATAAGGAACAAAGATACAAAGTTCAGGCAAATGAGAATGAATTGCTTTTTAGGGAGAAAGTTACTAGTAGGACAAACCCAAATAAAAGATTTGACTATGCTACAGAAAGTAAAATCACTCTTTAGTCTTTTCAGAAATTTCACTATATTTCAAGAATACTAAGTAGATGCCATTGCGTCAATCAGATGTGAACAAAGTTTGTTAAGCGTAAAGCACAAGATAAATCTAGCCTCATGAGCTAAAATACATTGTTCCATGTAAAATGAGATTTGTTTCTTACAAACACCTTATAATTATAAAAACTGTATTTTACTTTTAAAGCAATAACTACTACTTCCCCAGATTGTAAACACTTAATTGATTCAATTTAGTGATTTTGTTTAAATATATTTTTCAATGACAACAAGTAAAAATGAGCAATAATTTATGTGAGCCAAACAAGAACAACTTATTATTGTCATACTATAAGAGGCACAGATATTTTACTTCCCATTTATTTCCATATTTTATTGACTATATATATATCATGTAATCTCATAGCACTTCCACTGAATTTTTTAAATATAACTTAAATTTCTATTGAAAGTATCTTGCATTCTTGATGGATGTTTTCTGGGTTTTGCCACACATTTTAATGTTAAAGGTTAAGTTATTTTTCACGTACATTAGTGTGAGTTTTCACCACATAGGAACACTCATCTAAAAAGATGACATACCACACAGGTTAATTTAAAAAAGACATGGTGTCTTTTTTAATCAAAAAGCTAACAAACGGTCCAGTTACATTTCTATCAGAAAAATCCACAAACTGGGTAGAAACTAATCTCTAGGTAATATATTCAAAGCTAAGAGAATTGCAAATTAAAAAAATAAAAAAAGTCCTTTGATTCCATTAAGGGAGTCCTGCTATACACAGGCTAATCAATACCAATGTTACTCTTTGCCTCTAGGAGGCTGGAAGACATGCTAATAACCCCACTCAGAACATCTACTTCAAGTAGTCTTTCTCCAGTTTCCAACTCATGAAGGAAGGTAATATTTTGTTAACTCTATTTCAGAAAACGTTTTGCACAAAAACTTTTTGTTTATGTGCAATGCCAACTTTTAAAAGGTCACTAAAGTTAACTGGACAACTAGGCAGAAATCGCTTTACAAAAAGAAGGGAAAGCCCAAAATGTCACTTTCTATAGAGAATCCACAGTTCAGTTTTATTCAGAGCAAAGAAAAAAGAAACGTTTGATCATACTAGAAGAAAATCAGCCGTAGGTTTGGAATCTGTATTCAAACTACATATGCAATGAGAACAATTTTGTGGTAATGGATTTGCTGCTGCATTTGTCTACTGTTTGTCTGATATTAACAATGATAAACAGAGCAGTGCAACTAGTATTTGGGACGATCCTTACAGTGTTACAGTGTCAGACACAACATTCCACTTCTCTAAACACCGCCGGTTCTCTGGGCATACCTGGGCTTCCTCCTCTTCAGTAAAGTCGTTTTTGATATTGAAGGTCTTGTGAATCTCTTTAGGAGTTTTCCCCTTGATCATATTGGCCACACAGTCTTGCATGTAACATCAAGCAAACATTTGATGTCTAAGTAGTTTGCAGCTAGAATAAGTTCAAAAAGTGTTCCTTTGTCAATTTTCAGGAATTCTTGGTCCCAAATAGGGATATCATCTACACTCTTTTCATTGTTCTCATAGTCCTCAGGAAGAGGAGGGTCATACCTGTGGTGGGCGCACAACTGAATGACTTTTTAAAATATTGCTGCATTAACATTTGATAGAGGAACTAGATCATCATCTCCTTCACCATCCATTCCCAAATCTGCCCTTTAGGGACACTTGGGTTGCTTTCATACTCTTTATTAGTGACCATATCATATATCTTCATTCAACAGGTACTTGATGAACAGAGACTTCCAATTTGTTCTTGATAGTCACAGACAGTTTAGCAATTTCCATATCAACTTCAAATATCTCTCCATCAGAACTCTGCAACTTAATTGAAGGCATGGTACTCAATCTGAAAGGACGGCCAGCCAGAGGCTGACAAGAGCTGGGTGACATCACCACAATAAGAGAAAGGCAGAGGACAAGGCCACCACCTGAATTTAAGAGTCAAACAGATTCCCCATTTCCAGCTACCTATAGTCATGTTAGGGACACTTTAGAAATGATTTGTGGAGTAGGAAACTTATGGAAAACCATGGACATTTCATAATCACAAATGACCAACCCTGACATCAGCTTCCAGGCACACCAAAAATGGGTTGCTAGATTTAGCAAATAAAAATACAGGGCACCCAGTTGAATTTTAATTTCAAATAAATAATAAATTTTTCAAAATATAAGTATGTCCCAAATATTACATGGGAGTTCACTGAAAATTATTTTGTAATTAAAAATTTTTTCAATATACTAAAAATATATTCATTCAATTTATTCATTAAATGTAGTACATTGTAGTACACTAAAAATTATTCTGTACTAAAAAAATTATTCATTATTTACTTGAAATTCAAATTTCACTGGGCATGCTCTATTTTATCTGGCAATCCCATGCTGAGACATTTTAGTAGCAATGTTTTTCTCTCTTATTAGAATGTGAGTCCCTTTATGGTAGGGATGAAGTAATACATACTTACCCAATACCATACTTACATGGTACCATACTTGTATACCATACCCCATGATACATAATGGACACACAACAGAAATGAATGAATGTAAAGAATAAATTTTTAAGAATCCCAAATTGATTCTTTCCATGAAAACTCTTGAGTTTTGAAATTTTTGTCAAATCCTCAATTAAGTAACCATTATCTACCTCTAGAAATATTATTTACCTTTGTAGGTCCAATTAATATAGTTACTTCTTATTTCTTTGTTTAAACTTTCCATATTAAATGATAGGTTATACTTATTGAGAGTGATAGTACTTCCAGAGTTTTTGGTTTGTACATGAGTTTGGATTTACAAAATGCTCCGGGATGGCATGTAGATGAGAAGAAAACGGATCTAGTTCACCAAGTTAATGCTTTAGATAGATGTACTGTCTGTCTCTGTCTCTCTGCCTCTTTCTGTCTTCTCTCTCTCCTCTCTCTACACACACACAGACAATCAGACTCTGAATAAAGTCATGTAGTTTTAAAAGTTTATAAATTCAATTCACCATAGTTAATGCATATTAATCAGGTAACACATCTCAGAAATGACCATGACCCCAGTATAATTGTGAAATATGAGCTACAGTATGTTTCTGATGTGCCTGCCCTTCTGATATCTTCCTTCCTCTGATACCTGGGCTGTTTCAGTGACATATTTTCCATGGACCTCAACCTCCCACTCCGTTATCGCTCCCCATGACTATCAGAACCACATCAGCTGGTCCTCCAGGTCAGCTTTCCATAGCTGTCACTCAGTCTCACAGAATTGGTTGCTATCTTGCTCCTTGTACAAACTACAATAGCAACGTGACTACTTCCTCAAGACAACATTTGTGACTTCCCAGGTGAATGATAAAAATCTTAACTATGAGAAACAAATTAACAGAAACCATAGATTCATTTCCCATTTTACCAGAGAAACTTTTATTTCAACAGTGCTTTTGCTTGGTGATCTAACTCAACAGAATGATTAGTGATGTGACTTTCTGGCCAAGTAAGAGAAGAGTTAGTGTTATGGTTATTGTGACTGTTGGATTATTCTTGTAGCCTAGCGGGGTGTCCTTGATAATTGGGACCTCTGGTAACACCACACATTCCCCTGAGGAAACCTAGCTTCCTCCAAATAGTTGAAGTTCTTGGAAGTTTCTTTTGTGGTTCCCCCCTTGTGTTGCATTCCAGATACAAGCTGATCCCCCTAAAAAATCGATGTTTGCCATAGTCTAACCACACTCAATCTGCTCAAAGTTAATTCATGCAAGATATTATTTTTATAACACAGGACATCTGCTTCTTTCATTCTTGTCCCCACTGCCTTTGACATCTACTTTTTCCTGCTCGTCCTTGCTTAACTATACATCTCTAGGAAACCTTCCCTTCCTACTCCCGTCAATATTAAATAAACACTTTCCGTGAACTCTCAGTGTGTTTCTAGTTTATACACATATACTCTTCCATTTTCTTCCTGTGTGGGAACTCAGATGAGCAACTATCAATCCCCATAACACTTCTTGTAAAGGTTTCAGCATTTCTATTTCCATTCACGGAAGAATAAAATCAAAGATCAACTTCTTAATATTGGTATGTATTCCTGAATTAACGTTCTAAATAGTTTCTAAATCTGTTATTAGACAACTATAATTAATTCCTGAAGCAATAACAAACTGCACCATTAACTCTGCACATTTAGCCAAGTGTTCAGAGGCTGTGAATATTAGTGAGAACTGGTAGTAACACTTTATAACCCCATTTTGTATGCAGTAAGTTTTCTTTAAATTTTTTAAAGCTAGAATACTTTTTTTTTGACACTAGATCAGGGCACAGGAGTACACACTGTACAGATACCTACATCAAATTGTTACTAAGAATATATGGGATAATTCCAGAACTTGGCTTTTGTGCCTTAGACGGGACTCCTAAAAGGCTCCAAATTGGGTCTCATATAAGAAGAAAAATGTACTAATAGTTAAAGAATATCATATAAACGAAAATTTCATGAATTTTCAAGGCTGGGTATAGTCAGGCTCTTGCAGAATAACACATTACCTTATTGTTTCCTTTAGGCTTCAATGAATTCAACAAACATTTAGGAAACTTTTTTTTTTTTTTTTGCTATTGTGCTAAGAGCTGGGCTTATTTGTTGTTTGTATACTCTTCAATCAAGCAATTAAAAAATCTTGCTGTGGGGCCCTGTGCTAGGAGGCACTTGAGTAGTTCCGTCCAGCAGGACCACTGCAGTGTTGGAAGCTCCCCCAGGCAGCTGCGCACAGCAGGACGGTTTGATGGGGGTCTAGTGAAGGGGCAAGGTCAGACTGGTCACAACCAGGGCTGGACATTTGGAGTCAACTGCCTCGAAGGTAATGGGGTCTACTACTGTGGTTATTTGGGAAATGGAAAGTAAAGGGAGAGGAGAACCCCACGTACTCAGGCGCCCCCACCACTTTCTGATTGGACTCGCTACACATCTGCAGAGAGAACAACAATAAAACGAAAAACATTCCCGGGGTGAAACCCAAAGGTCAACCTCTGGCTGTGCAGGACAATGGGGTGGGGGGGACTGGCCTTCTCTTCTCCTCCAAAGTGATGCAGGAGTCTCTCTTAAAGAAGAGACATTTTTCTCCGGGAAGATTCTAAACGCCAGCGGGTTCCACTAACTCCAGGCAAGCGAGATCGCTGGCAGCACACCGAGGGAGGAGTGTCGCTGTGTGAATTGCTACATTGGGATGCGGACCCAGAGCGACAGCCGCGCCCCTCCGCCCCCCGCGCGACCCTGGGCCCGCCGCACGCTCCCCGCCGCGCCGTCCTGCGCCCCCGCCCCCGCCGAGAGCCGCGGCGCGCACAGCCGGCCCGGGCGCGCACCCGGCACTCAGGCGCCGCCGGCTCGGAGCGCTCAGACCGCGGCCGCCGCAGCCGGCGAAGCAGGCGAACTCCCGCACGCCCGCCGACATGCGCCTCGGCTAGCGGCCCCCGGGTCCCCCGCACCAGCGCGCGTCTCTGCCTCTCGCTTCTTCTCTCTGTCTCTGTCTCTCTCTCTCTCTCTCTCTGTCTCTCTCTTAAACACACACACGCACACGATCTCATATGTCTACACTGGAGGATTGAAAAAGAACATTTCCTTCGCGCCCCCTCCCTCTCCACCCTGCGAAGCAGAGGAGCCGCGCGGCGAGGGGCCCCGGACCGTCTGGAAATGCTTGTCCTAAAGCGCTTCCTCGCTTGCATCCAGCTGCTGTGTGTTTGCCGCCTGGGTGAGTGATGAGACCTCGGTGGGGTTTCGTCTCCGGGATTGGTGGGACGCGGGTTGGGGGATTTCAACGCATTCGCCACTTGCTGCTGTCGCCATCTAGCAAGGAGGAAAAAGGGACCGTCAAGTCGGCTCCCGCGGTGGCGGCGCGATGGATGTCAGCTGCGTGGGAGACACGCGCCCCCTCCCCGCCTCGCGCCGCCGCCGCCGTCCCTGTGCCCGCGGGGGTACGCGCCCCGGACCCTACAAGACACAGGCTGGGTTACCAGGTCCCTGCCGCCGCCGTTCTTCTCTCCGCTTTTGCAAAGTGTGGAGATAGCCTTTTAGATATACATGACGAAGATAAATAAATGACCAGAAACACAACTGTGGTGCGGGGCTACATACTACACTGTATATTTGTTGTTCATTTTCATGCTACAGGTATTATGGGCTTAAATGAAAAATACACGTGTCTGGTGTTAATTGCACACACACACACGCAGGCACACCTGAAAGGTAGTAACAGGAACAAGCACCAACCTGACTTTTCAGCGTTTTTTAGTACTTTCAATTTAGTCACATTCAAGTCTGGGCAGTTACTGGAAAAAAAAAAAAAAGTTCAATCAAAATCTGTGTCTGCATTCTGCCACTGCTGCCAAAGTCAGAGGAGAGCTGCAGGTCCATGTATTTATTCATGGATTCGTCTTTCATCGACCGCTCTCCAGGTTACAAGTTTAAAACTGAAATTGCATTCTGAAATAGCCAGTTTGAGCATTTACCTGAGATGCAGATTCAAGTTTTCCCGTCATTTTCCGGAAAAATTGTAAGATTGGATTTTTGCATTTTATTTTTTCCTTCGTGAAGATTTTGCATAACAATGGACTATAATAGATTTAAAGGCATTAACCTGAAAGTTACAAGATGTGCCTCAGTTTGTGAGTACGGGTACCTAACTCTTTTCAGTTAGATGAACCCAAGTTTATATCAGACGGTTCATAATAGAGTAGATATTAAACCTACATTTTCATCCAATAGAGGGTGCTGCTCTTGTCACAGTAACGTTTACAAACAGGAAATCATTTTTCAAGTTCTAACTAATGAGAATTGTTAAAAATATGTTCATAATTGCCCATAGCCCACTACATACATGGACATGATTTAAATTCCAGAAGCTTTATAAAAGTGCTCAGGGCTGGTGTGATGCACACAGTTGACATATGGTACCTGCAGGGGAATCTCTGGTTCTGATTGACTCTAAAAACTTATAGTTAATTCTGGAGAAGGGAAGACATTTTTTAAAAGTGCTGTAGTCTCAAACTCACACCTGTTGAATTTATACTTCTGTCACAGGTCTATTTTATCAACGAAGCCAGGTCCTCTTAGTACTTAAACTATCATGTAAGTAAGTCTCACAGTAGTAGGGAAGTAAACCAGAGAGTATTGCTTTGTATGTCATCAAAACCACATACCTGGAGTATCTTGTGAATCTTTTTGTTTTAAAAAAATTGAGACAAAATTCGCAAATCATACAGTTATCTTTTTTAAGCATACAGTTCAGTGGTTTTGGGTATATTCATTAAGTTGTGCAATCATCATCACTATCTAATTCCAGAACGTTTAAATCACCCCCCAAAAGAAACCCCACACTCATTAGCAGGCATTCCCTGTTCCCCATAACCCCAGCTCCTAGCAACCACTAATCTACGTCTTGTCTATAGGTTTGCCTATTCTAAACATTTTATAGAAATAGAATCATGCAACATGTGGCCTTTTCTGTCTGGCTTTCTTCATTTGGCATAATGTTTTAAAGTTCAATCCATGTCATTCTTTTTTGTGGCTGAGTAATATTCCATTTTGTGAACATATCACGTTGGCAAAGATTTTTCTTAGTAAAGCATTCTTTGTAGCCTGTTTTTGGTTGTGTAGATTTCAATTTATTGGACATTAACTTTTTGATGACTTAAAATTTAAGCATAAAGAATTGAATTCATTGTTTAAGACTATCATAAGCTTATGTAATGAGGTTGAATTTAAGCCTGTAATGAAACTCAAAATGTGTTGTGAGTTTTTTGTTTGTTTTGTTTTGTTTTGAGACAGGAAGGTGACTGCTTTTGTATCCCGTACCATTTTGACAAAGTTTTCCTTTTACATTGTTGCCAACAAGCTGACCTGGAAACATTGGTAACCTCAAATGGCATGAATATCTTGATCTTGGGGTAGCGTGTTTTGAAAAACTGAAGCACATTATGTACAAATGAAAAATTTAGCCTCCACTTCAACTATTTTTCCCCTAGCACCTACTTTAGTGTTTGTGGATATGTTTATCTCTCATGTTCAGTGTCCTTGAATCCAATGAGGTATCCTGGTACACGCAATAGGTGCTCAGTAAGGGTCTGTCAACTGACTGAGACTCACTGTGTAATATGACAGCTCGATACGACGTGAACATTATGCTGCCATTCTTTCCATTACCCAGGAATAAGTTGTAGAGTTCACTAAGGTGTCCGTTAGTGGCATTAAGAAAGTCTTAGGGATCGGGATCATACCACTTTCTGAGTCCAAAGTGTCCTGACGTTATGAACTGGGAATGTAGACCAACTGCTTCTTTCAAAAAACTTTCCAAACAGAAAACTTATCAGAGTATATGGACTGAAACAGATTTTCTCTTGACACTGAACAGGTATATCTTATGGGGAAAACTGCAGTGGCTTTCCTGTAAGGAGGCTTAACTATGAGTCATAGAGGAGAGGTAGGTGTTTTAAGAGCTTTTAAGGAATAGTTTCTTCCAGTTAATGAGAATTCAGGATCTTTGAATTAAATGAGTTATAGTGCTGCAAGGTACACTAAGTTCAAATGTTTAAGTATTATTATTAAACATGCTGTGAATCAGATTCTGAACTTTTTAGTCACGTCTTACTTCTTTAAGAGCTACATTAACTACAAATTATACCCAACTCTTCTTCAATAATTAATTTCTTAATTTATCCTGGCTACAGAGTCAGTGGAATTCAATATGTTGAGACTCTTGGTTTGTTCTATTTATCCTCTGAAAACAAACTGTAACCACAGATATAAAATATTCATGGTTTTCTCCCAAATAATAACTAGACTCTATTCAGAAAATTAATTACTTTTGATTTGCAGAGTAGCAATTTTCTTTATTTCATTTCTCTCTCCCTTTCATGCAGACTGTGGTTGCATGCACTCAGGGAAGTTTGCCAGGATAAATCATTTCATTGATGAATTCATTTCTGCTCTCATGTCTGCACTAGAGATTTAAGATCTTGCTTAAAATTTTATGTGGTGGGAATTTTGCTTCTGGCAAAAATTCAGGTTTTTCTGGAAGCATGATTGCATTTCCCCATTCTCTTTAACCCCAAAAGATTTTTTTCTTTAGTCTTTCTTTAAAATTTCAGAATATTACGGGGGTATAAATGTTTTGGTTACATAATTTACTTTTGTACAGTTTGAGTCGAAGTTATGGGTGTGTCCATCACCCTGATAGTGTGCATTGTACCCATTAGATGTGAATTTACCCGTCCCTACCTGCCCCCAACCTGCTTGATTTCCGTTAAGTTTTACTTTCATATGTGCACCTAAGTGTTGACCCATTAGTTCCAATTTAGAGTGAGTGCATGTGGGGTTCGTATTTCCATTCTTGCGATACCTCACTTAGAAGAATGGTCTCCGTTTCCTTCCAGGTTGTTACAAAAGGTATCAATTCACCATTTTTTTATGACTGAGTAATACCCCATTGTATACATATACGACATTTTATTAATCCACTCATGTATTGATGGGCACTTGGATTGTTTCCATATCTTTGCAATTGTGAACTGTGCTGCTATAAACATTCAAGTGCAACTGTCTCTTTTATAGAATGTCTTTTTTTCCTTTGAGCAAGTACCGATTAGTGGGATTGCTGGATCAAATGGCAGGTCTACTTTCAGTTCTTTGAAGTATCTCCATACTACTTTCCATAGAAATTGTACTAGTTTGAGTACCACCAGCAGTGTATAAGTGTTCGTTTTTCTCAGCATCCATGCCAGCATCTGTTGTTTTGGGACTTTTTGATGAAAGCCATTCTCACTGGAGTTAGGTGATATCTCATTGTGGTTTTGGTTTGCATTTCCCCGATGATTAGAGACGTTGCGCATTTTTTAAAATATGTTTATTGGCTGTTAATCTACCCTGCTTCCTTAGCGCTACAGTAGGCAGTGTGTCAGTCTCATAATCCGAAGGTCCAAAAAGGTTTGAGTAATGTCTGAGAGCTTTATTTGACCAGCAATTTAACGACTGCTAAGACTGTAGCATGGAAATGGAACTCCCTCAGTCAGGACCAGAGGACCTCAAAGGAAGGACTTGATTGAGAAGATGAGCTTGTGTTTTATTTCCATTACCAGCAACTCAAGTGTTTGCCACGTGCATTACCGGTACATTTTCTCATTTCATTTTCCCCCAAACGCTTTGATGATGTTGTTTTCATCTTATGCCTTTAATAGATAAGGAAACGTGGTGCAGAGAAGTCCAGTAACTTACCGAACATCGCACAGTCTGTTTCGGCCTATATATTCTTTCTGACTCCAGAGCCTGATGCTTCGTCTCTTTTTATTCCTAGATCAGTTTGCTGTTTATGATTTCCTAGCTTGCTTACGTGGGATGTGATGGTACATTTTAGAATCTCGTTTGTTTTCTTACAGAGCCCTTTCATGATTTTTCCTGTGTGCTTTTTTCCCATATTGCTTTTTTTTCCTTTTAAAAAATTTGTCATAATTTACTGTTTCTAGTCTACCATCTTGAAAGTTTTGACAAATGCTTATGGTCACGTAACGACTGTCGTTATCCAGATATAGAACAGTCCCATCCATACTACTTTAACTGTTCATTCATTACGTGTTTACCACGTGCCCTGACATCTGCTAGGCACCATGCTAGACACTGATAATTCAACAGAGCCTGACACTCATCAGGTGCACAATCCAGCTAATCTGATTCGGTCCCACGATGAAAACCTTTAAATTTCACTTTTAAGATACTTTTTCCATTCATAACTAGTTGAGAATAGCAGTCTTTTCCAAATATCTCTTAAAGTGTTGAATATGTTAACTCTCAAATGTTTTAAAATGCTTCCCACTCCATCTAGAATGCCAGTGGTAAAAATCAGAGCCAACTGAAATATGATTTAAATTGTGCTTTAACTTTTAATGTCTTATTGGGAGTAATTCCTAGCAGGAACTTTAGGTTACAAAAGGAAACTATGTTTTTGTGTGTGTTTGCAACTCTTCAGATACATGTATAACATACTATGTAGCCATTAAAGAAAAAATGTTTATCATATTGCACAATCCTGTCCTAAAACACTTTTATTTTGGAACTGTGCTGTCTATGACCGTAGCCACTAGGCAGATGTGGCCATTAAATTTAAAATTTATTGAAATAAAATAAAGTAATTCAGTTCCTCAATCACACCAGCCACATTGTGAGTGCTCAGTAGTCTATGTGGCCAGTGGCAGCCATGTGGGGCAGTACAGATAGAGAACATTTCCGTCGGCACAGAAAGTCTACTGGACGGTGCTGTTTAGGGCAACGACCACAGTAAATCTGATAAAGTAATGGTTGCTAGTACTCATGAGAAGTTGGCAGAGCAACTAGAAAAATGTTTAAGTCACTAAAATTATTTGAATTGTTGATGCATGGGGGTTATTTGGGGGCTATGTTGTGTTAGCCATACAAACATTATAGAAATACTGTGGTAGTCCTTGGTAGAGCAGCATAGGTGAAGAAAGTTTCATGGCCACTCTGTGGCTTTTAAAGACTGAGGTTGAATGGTGAGATTAACTCCTGGTTTGAAAGCAGTGCTCTGTTTTGAGAGCACATTTTCCATAATTTGTTCTAGCATCCAATGTATTGTTTTGCAATTTATCTGTCTGTCTCCTCCACTAGACTAAGCTCCATAAGGGCGAAAACTATATTTCATTCATCCTTGCATTCTCAGACTTAGCACTATAGTAGCTGCTTAATAAATCTTTAGTGCATAAGGTCTTAGAGAGATTCTACCATTAAGCTTCTTAGAAAAAATTAGCTTTTTGTTGTTGAGTTTGGCCAATTTCCACTGGTCTTTCCTTCATTTGATTCTGATATGAATCCAAGAATAAGGTCAGCTTGACCTGTCATCTTGACCTGTCCATCTTTAATGTCACTTCTGGCACTAGACCTTCACTTCCATTGATTCTCCCAGAGATGCACATAAAGCATCACCCTGATCCAGACACTAGGTATGCATGAAAAATAAAGCTCCCATGATTGATACTGCATGGGTAGTTGCAAAAGCAGTCTTGAGTGAACATTTAATTCTATATGAGTTGGCACCAGTGAGTCTTGGATATGTCACAGGTGGCCAGGGCATCAAGTCAGTGAACGTAGCTCTGTGTGTATGTGTGCATGTACTGCTTGTATGTTGGGGAGAAAAGAGCATTGGGGGTGATGGGTGGTCAGTAATGAGAAATAAAGCATCTTGAGCCTAATGAAGATCATATTTTCAGTCAAAAGCCATCATATTGGCTTTAAATTAAATGTTAATTTAAGTTAACATTTAATTTAATGTTAATGGCATTAAATGTTCTCTGGTCAAGCTGCCCATAAGAGATAGTGGCCCGAGACAGTTATGGAAAGCAGGCAAATGATGGGAAGAGCAGTTACATCACGTGGATGTGTGTGCTTTTGGAGTTTGTCTGTAGTGTTATCATTAATCCCAGAGATGTGCTGCACCCAGTTTAGCCTGCACATATCGCATGCTCAGCAAATATTTGAACTAGCTGAATTCAAATGGAATGGGGCATGAGATGAGCTAGAGATCCTCACAGGAGTCAAAAGCAGAAAAAAACGGAACTTTTCTTTTGTTAGGCTTTTTGCTTTATTTCTTTTCTCTTCCCTCCCTTCTTTCCTTTCTTCCTTTCTTTTTTTGTTGCAACTTCCTCTTCACCTTCACTTCTTTGAGCATGAATTTAAGATAATCAAATGAACTGAGGTTTGCTCATCATCTTGATGACGAGTTTGATAGGGATGACATTGATGCTATTTGTTACCATTAGTGAAAAATATTTTATATTTTAATATAATTTGAGGTTCTTTGTAGTTAATAGCATTTTAAGTATGAGTTGACAGATATTTCTGCCTACAATTTCCAGTGTGTTGAAATGGGCTGGTTGCCTCTTTCTTTTTTTTTCCCCTTCTGATATTTGCCCACAGATATTGAAGTAAACTCAATTATTCCAGGGTTCCAGTTAACGTGAACTTTCTAATCTTATTCAATAAGCATGAGTCAATTTATATACACATTAATAATATAAGTTCTTTTGGAAATATAGTCCTTATATATTTAAAAAGGATAATTTATTAATTACTATGAAAGAGGGATTTTCTGCTAAAATAGTTATAATAATAGCTAGACTACAGGTACCTTTCCACTCTTGGAGAATCATTCTGTCCTCTCTTGCTGCCTTTCCGTTTAACACTTACTCCATAATTTTTCTGCTCTTTTACTGTCACCGACTGAGCTATTTATTTCTTGAACCCTAAAGCTCTAATATATTTACCTAAAGATGGGTCCTGATATAAGCCCTTCTCTCTAAACTGATAAACTCAGTACCTTGAGTAGGAATTAAAAAAGTACTGCTTTTCAAAATGACCTCTTTAGGCAGAGATCATAGTCACAACCAGAGTCCTGATTACAAGATTAGAAAATGCTGGCCAGATATAAGACACTTGCTAGTTTTTCTCATGGTTTTCAATCATGTTGTTGTCAGATTAAAAATTATTTCCATAAATAAATTTTTACCCACTTACATTCTGACCCATTTTCTTGAATAAGGTATATATATAAAGGTGGTGTCTCAGCTGCCACACAGAATTGTGCAGACTCGTGATTTGCCCACAGGAGCATAAGGATATCCTTGAGCATGTGGGATATCACTGCCGTGTTTATTTTTCAGTGCACAATAAAGTTGATAACCATTTATCTAGGTAACTAGTTCTTAATACTGGCTGTGCTTTGGACTTACCTAGTGTTATGGACTTCCAAAATTCTTATGTTCAAGCTCTAACCATCAATGTGATGTTATTTGGAGATAGGGCTGTTGGAGGTAATTAAAGTCATGAGGGCTGATCCATCATGAATTGGGTTAGTGCCTGTATGAAAAGAGGAAGAGACCAGAGCTGTCTTTCTCTCCATGATTGTAAGGACACAGCAAGAAGGCAGCTGTCTGCAGGCCAAAATGAGAGTCCCCACAAGGAATCAGATCTTCTGGCCTTCTGATCTGGGATTTCCCACCTCCAGATGTGTGAGAAATAAATGTCTCTTGTTTTAGCCACCCCGTCTATAGTCTTCACTTATAGCAGCCCGAGCTGACTAATGCACCTGAGGAACTTTCAAACCATATCGATGTCTAGGCATCAAATCAAGCACGTTATAATGTGTGAGTGCTGAGCCCAGACATGGATATTTTCTCAAAACTTCCCCAGTTGATTACAGAGTACAGCCAGGGATTAAAACCACAGATCTAGGCCAACCTCATAATACTACTAATATTAGTTCATTTTTCTTAAGGTGGAAATATTGGCAAGTTTTACACAGTCCTAAAGCAAAGCTAGTAGCTCAGGACAAAGGTCCCGGAAACTTCCCATCTCTTTCTCCTCTTTGTAAGGCAGTTTCAGTTTCAGAGCAACCCTAGAAGGAAGAATATGGACTACAGTGGTTGACCTCATCATCTTTATAAGCCAGAAGAACTTCGGCAGGGCAGACAGTCTTGGAGTTGGTCCAAAGATTCAAGTCTATCAGCAGGTGGGAAAATGAATGAACATTTTCCAAGTGACATTTCTATCAGGACGCAGGCATACAGTCATTTTTCGTTTTGCCAATTATACATATTCTTGCTGTTCCCTATTCTTATTTATTTTCTTTCTCTATACATAATTTATTAGAACCAGGCTTATTGTTTTAATTTATGAAATATATAAAATATTTAGCTATATGTTTTTCATTTCAGCAATTCACTTTGTATGTGATTTTACAATAAAATTTTCTTTACTTATCATGTCTAAGCTATTTCTTTTTACTATATTTCAAAAACACTAATAACTCCATTTAAAAATTAACAATGACCTTTTCTAGATGTTCTAGATTACTTCTTTAATATACTTAACAGCCAATAGTGATGACACAAGTACAGATCAATTCAGTGAATCTTTATTGAGAATATTCCTTGTGATAAATGTTCTAGAAAGAATATTCCTCTAGTGGTCTGCCAAACTTTCACAAGATAGAAAGATGCACCCATAAGTAGTTCTCATACGTGGCAGAGTTTGTGGACTATGAGAGTATGAGCCATGTGGGGATATATTTAGTCTTAAATTCACCTCTAGGAAGGTTTCTAGGAGGAGATTGAGTTGCATGTAGACCCTGCAGAATGGATGGATAGGGCTTCAGGGGTCACCAAGGGAACAAAGGGCATCAGGGGAAAAAGGCTGCCCTACGGAGAAGTGTGGAAGGAGAGTGGGGTATGGTGTTTGGAGGGAGGAAACAGCTGGGAGGGATGTGTATCAGTGGAAAGTTTCAAGTAGTAGGTAGAATTCGCAATGGCTGATTGAATGGTTTGGAATTTGAAATCTGCCTATTACACAGTGGGAAACTACTGAAGGGTTTTGAGCAGGGAAATAACTTGAGTGGATCTCTTTATTTTAGGAAGATAACTCAGGTATCAGAGTATAGGGTAGGTTGAAGCAGAGTGAGACAGGGAATCAGGATGCTTGGTTAAAAGACTGTTACACTGTGGTAGTCACAGTGGAAATTTGATAAATCATTTGGAATATAATATTAATAATGCTATCCTCTTTATATAATACTTTAATGTTTAACAAGCATTTTATATACATTGCCTCACTTGGTATAAATGTAACTGGTATAATTGACAGGACATGGTGCCATTCTTTGGTGAGTGAGACATTGGTGATCCTCAAGGAAGTGTTTTCCCTGGGAAGGTGAAGATTTAGCATGGAACAGGTAGAATCAGAGAAATATCCAGGAAGGAAAAGTGAAGGCAATGAATACATAAAATTCTACAGAAGATGATAATTTGGAGGGAAGAAAGGAAAACAGAGAAATAGAGGATAGTAGCTTAAAGTCTGCTTATTTTTTGATTGGTGGAATTCTAAATTTGTTCTGACAAGACATAGGAATTGAAACTAGACATTTTCTGGGAACAGGTTAACTCAGTGCCTGGAGTAGCAATAAGAGGAGATGGTGCTGCTTAAAATGTCCTATTTTAGTAGAGATCATAGTCACAACTTAACCAAAACAGACAAACTTTTTTTTTAAGGAAGGACTTTAGTATATTTGTAGTTTTAGGCCAATCTTATCAAATGCCCATCTCCAAACTATTTGCTTCATTCACCTTTGAAACCCTTGTATTTGCCCTTGTTACAGTGAACACATGTATGATTGTGACATGTCAGTCAGAAGTCTGCCAGCACACAGGGTTTCTTGATATCCACAAATTCAGCTTGCCTGAATGTTGTCATATTCATAGCATAAACTAGTATTTTTGTAAATAGCTTACGACTTGTGTTTTACATAAAATAGTGCAATGGAAAATAATCCATAAACGAGGCTTCTCAGAATTTGTCTTTAAAATGATTTTAGCTATTTTTTCTTTTAATTCCTGAAAAATACAATAGGATTTTGTTATCTGCTGTATGTCTGTTAAGATAGATTAAGGACACATGAAGTAGTAAATTAAAGAATCATTCGGTTTAGGAAAAGAAGAAGGTGGCAGCTGTTAAGAACTGCAATGTAAGCATATTTTTTCCTTCTGTAAGGAAAAAGTATATTGTGCTATAGGAGTTGGATGCAAGACTTTTGTCTATATAAAAAGTATGACTAAATGGATTATTCACTAGAAATGTTTGGTTATAGTTAAGTTCCTTTTGATGACTTTCAGAGTAGGGAAATGATATGTAATGTGTATATATAAATATATATGATATATATAAACACACATTTATATGTGTTATATGCATTTATATACACACATTAATAAATAAGGCTATATATGCATTTTTTTCTGCTGCCCAAAACTGATATTGCTTTATTTTGAACATTGGAAGATTATATCCTTGGGGGAAATTATAAAGTTTAATTGTAGCGTGTATTATAGATATTTTGAATCTGACTTTTTTTTTTTTTTTTTTGCCTGCAACGTAAAGAAAGGGCATAAAGAAGGCTGATTCTTCCTGAGATCTGAATACAGTGCCATCCTTTCCAAAGTATTTGGGTCCATTTAGATCAGTGGAGTTCAGTTCAGCATATGTTCATTTTACAGCGACTGTGCCCTCCATCCTGTGTTTGGACTTTAATAAATACTTTTTGTCTTTGAGGAGTTAATCTGGTTACAGACATAAAATGTACCCTGGTGGGAGCATACCAGAAGAGAGAATAATAAAATCCATGCTGGAATCTTTGAATCAGAATTTGAGTCTGTGGACATTCAGAAAAAGGAAAGACAAAGATGTGAATTCATTTTTTAAAAAGAGTGTCTGTGATCATACGAGCAGCACTTCTTTTTGAACATAGAAGATTTGCAGTTTCACTCACTATCATAAGCCTCTTTATGCCCCTTTCCCCCTTTTTTGCTATATTCAAGAAACAAAAGGATAAGCCTATGATACTTATTTTAGATTATTTACTTAAGGAGAAGCTTAAATGCAGAAGTTGGTTGGGTTTTGCATGACTGCTCTGAAATGCATTTGGTGCTCCTCATTGTTCCTCCCTGTCACATTCAAAATAATGTGTAATTAGGAAAATATATAAGCAAAATGCATGTGTTGAAACACTCTTCTTGTATGTTCTGCTCAACACTTACCAGTAGAAAAATGTCACATAATTTCCACAGTTAAGTCTATCCCATCTTGGGGCTTAGTTTTTGGTGGTGGCAGCTGCTCTTTTGTGACAAAGGTAAGGTCTTGGTGCCAGAATTTCAAAGAATGAGTTGGTATGCATATGATTCTTGGCTACACTGAGGAATTTTGAACATAGATGGCAATGCTGTCTGCAGAATTGATTCCTGTGAAGAAAGCATAAAGATGAAATCACTTTTAATTAGTGACAAGTATGTGTTATCCTTAAATACTTTAAGATATAGCACATCTGGGCACTATCTATCCCACAAGAAAATATCCAGTGATCCTTCTGTCTTGCCTGTGATTCCAATTTATTTTCTTCCTAACCTTTCATTACTTTTTAACTATTCAGTATTCTTGGCAAACAAAAAAAAAGCACAAGATGCTTGTTTGTGTCTTGTGTTTCTCCATAAGTTATTCAAAATTTTATATTAACCCTTCCACTTCCCACTCCTGAAAATGGCAAAATACCCATAAGAAAGTATTCCAGTTTGCTATCTGGAGAGAGCTTTTTAAGACATCCTTTTTTAATTCACATTTTAAAATTAGAATTCTACAGCATCTGTCAGTTTTGGGGGAAAAAACTGTCAGTTTTTACAAATATGACAAGAGCTTAAGCTGTATTAGGCTTGATGGCATTCAGGCAAGCTAAGATAAAATATTTAGCCAGATAGTCTCTCTGCTATTGATAATGGAATATAACCCCTTTGCTGTGAGGCAGGTTGGGTCTCTGGCAGAGAAAGTGTACCTTCATGCAGCGAGTTTTCACTTGTAAGTATGTGGAAGAGGCTGGTTTTTAAATGTGAGGCTTTGAGACTATAAAACACAGTCTGCTGGAGATTTGTTTGGGTGATTGCACTACTGGGGAAAATTCACTGAAAATAGGTCACCAAGAAAAGATTGATATGGACTTTTTTGTGTAGAAGTAATTATGCTTGATTATTACATTCTGTTACAATCCAATATGCCAGACTAAAAAGTTTCAGTGAGAAAATATTAATATGTATACATATAATCCTACTTAGAATTTGTAGACTGGAGTTTAAGTTCCCACTAATTAACTCTCCCAGGGTCCTAAATGTTATTGAATGATAGTGAATGAAAAGTTTTTTTGTATATTATATATGTTCTTGTGCATTCACCTGAAAATCCCAAATACACATAGTAGTTGATCAAAACGTAGCAGAGAAGTCCCAATGTGTTAAATAACACACACACACAGACACACACACACACACACACACACACACACACACACACTCACTCTCTCTCTCTCTCTCACTCAGCCATGAAAATAGCAACAAACACATCTACTATCAACCTGGGAAATCCTCACCAATGTGCTCTCTTGCCAAAATGTATTTAGTTCACCAAACACTTTATAGTTACTACTTACTTGACATAAATCATTGTTTGTTCAAGGCCAACGTTAAAAGGCTTTTTGCAAGTTTGTAGCAGTGGATATTGGAATGCTTTAAGGATTCTTTGCAGGAAAAGGACTTTGCTTTTACATAGTGTATTTCTGTAATTCTCAGAAAGAAATTCTTCTGCAACTGACTTCAGTAATGAAACGTGATACAAGTATGCAAGGGTCCCCATCCATGGAAACCTTTGTGAAAATAATGGATGGGATTTTTTGTTTTTCCTACTCACCATTGGGAAGGACCCATAGGATCATGTAACTTGTAACATCATATGATGCCCTTACCAGGGCATGTAGAGTGCTTCAAAACTTGAACTCAGGCTACCTATCCAGCTTCACTTATACCTCCACATGTGTGTTCCTTCCCTTTGGCTCAAGCTTTTCCTCTTTCCGTGATGGCTTTTGGCCTCATGCATTCCTAGTTGTCTTCTACCTTCTCTATGGAACCTTCTCTAACACATCACTATCCTCTTCCAGAGGAAGGGAAGCATCATCTCACCCATGATGGCACAGCACTTACATTGTATTTCAGTTGATTCTATGATGCTTTCTTGGAGGAGTCTGATCTCAAGAGATACAGCCACTGGGCTCTAAAGATTTCTTGCCTGTATAGTAGGTGCTCAATAAATATTTGTGGTATAAGTGAGTGAAATTCCTTCCAGAGCAATCACTTTAAAAACAGAAAATGCGATACGATCTACCCAATCAAATGCTAAATGTTGCCACCGCCTCGACTTGTTCAACACACTCTTTAGCAGAATAAAAAACTCAAGCATTTGGAATTAGAATTCAATTCACCCTCAAATTCACTCAATCCTTCTAATTTTAAAAAACGTAAACTAAAAGTAGGTCAATCAAATCACATTCTCATTTTAACTAGTCCAAGTGTCTATATAGATTTTGGACTGAATTGGCACACAATCATGGACAACTTCCTAAGGGCTTTTACTCTTGGCATTCAGAGTTTTAAGAAAGAAAATTAAGTGATTGGAATAGAGCACAATAGTGAATACAGAAGAAGGGAAGAAAGATGACTGTGGCCAGAAACATGAGAGAAAGAGAACTATAAGTTTCTTTATTTTAAGTAGCGGTGGGAGAATCTACTTTTTGGCCTGCACAGCGGATGCACCATTTCTGTGGATAAGTTTCCCCTATGTTTCCTGTCAAGCCAGGATTTTAATGAAACAAAAAGATACCGGATCCCTCTCGCTAACACCTCCTCAGCTCTCCAACACCCCAGCCAGTGCCAGCCAAGAGCATTTCTCTCAGTTCCTTTTATCCCTTTTTACCAAGAACAAGATCTGAGATATGTGAGATCCTGTTTGATTCAAACTTGGAGAAAGCACCGTGTATTTTACAGCCACTGGTTACCTGTTGCTGCCAATAGCTGTATTGTCAGCATTTTATTATGGATTGAATGCTTTAAAAATTTTGAGCAGCGTAAACAATTTGGAGAGTAAAAGCTGTTTTCCTTGAAAAAGAGAGCCAGTGTTTTCAATAGTAATACTTCAGAGTCTTAAAAAATGTGAGAAAATCAGAGTATGCCTTACTCTGGCTGAGGGGTTTGAGGGATATTCTAAAACCGCACATTTTGTGTCAAAATTCAGAGTTTCTCCTCTTTGGGCTGCTGAAATTGTTTACATTATCACTGAAGAATCCTCACTAAGACATGTAAAACACTGAGATTATGAAAAAATACATTGCTAAAAATAAAAGCCTACCAAGATGAGGCAAATGTTTAGATAGATATTAATACTGTAGAAGTTAGTGTTCTGTTCAATAACAATAGCTTAAATAGTTATGAGACTAATAGAAATGATTTACACAGACTTCTGTAACTGCCCAGTTCTGTGAACAACAGAAAGAAAACCCAATACAGAAAAACTCGTCCTGATTAGAATAAGATAAGGCATCCACTAAAATACATAACCACTTACACTAAAAAAATAGCCATTATTTTTAACTTAGTGTGAATTACATAAATATTGAATAATAGGTGATTGAAGAAATTATTTTGAAATGTTTGTTTTAATGTGCCCAGGACAAAATGTGATCATATTAATAATTTAAGAAACACATAGTTAAGAGAAACAACACATCTGAGGAAAGCAATTATAATGCTCAGATATTTAATTAAGAGACACCGAAAAAGAGACTGCTTATTGAAGTAAATAGTGTTGCTTGATAGAAAATTAACTAGGTTATTAAAAGTTTAAAAACTATTATTTTATTATATAATAGCTAGAAGCAGCAGTATTTGATCTAATAAAGAATTGGCAAATAGCTATAAGCAATGATTAAGGTTACAACGGTAGGACTTAATTTGGGTAAATCAGGTTTTTAAAACACAATTATAGCCGGGCGCGGTGGCTCTTGCCTGTAATCCTAGCACTCTGGGAGACCGAGGTAGGTGGATCGCTCAAGGTCAGGAGTTCGAAACCAGACTGAGCAAGAGCGAGACCCCATCTCTACTAAAAATGGAAAGAAATTAATTGGCCACCTAAAAATACATAGAAAAAAATTAGCCGGGCATGGTGGTGCATGCCTGTAGTCCCAGCTACTGGGGAGGCTGAGGCAGGAGGATCGCTTGAACCCAGGAGTTTGAGGTTGCTATGAGCTAGGCTGACCCCACGGCACTCTAGCCTGGGCAACAGAGTGAGACTCTGTCTCAAAAAAAAAAGCAAAAAAAAAAAAAAAAAACCACAATTATATAGGGAATGAATTAAATTATTGAAGTTTTAAAATTATGAGCACAGAAAGAAATTGGGTAGATTTAATACTAATTTTTAAGGGGTGGATGTTTTTGTTCTGCTTTTTAAAAGGCTTTAATTTTTAAAATTATTCGAAATGAGGCCTGTATCAAACATTCAGTATGAGAAACCTTGCACAAAATTTAGCTGTTGTTTAATCGTTTTTAATTCTTCTTGTCATTAACCAGTAAAATGCTTTAGTTCTTTTTTCTCTAATTGTCAAGAGGAAACTGTTTTTTGAGATGTGCTCTGCAGTAGACATGAAATGCAGTACCCACCCAGCACCAACCGACTTCCTCCAGCTACTCTGTTACTAAGTTAGTTTTTACATTTTCTTTGGATATTCATGTAGCAATCAGCCTAATAAAATGTAGTTGGATAACTTTTTATGCCTTAAGTTTATAGTTCATTGTTTTATGTCATAATTTTATCATTTATGGCTGGATTACTCCTTGGAGTAATTGTCTAAAGCATACTGAGATAACCTGTATCAAGATATATGCCTTTTTCTTCTTCACATGTAAAAGACAAACTAGATGCACATGAAAGTATTTGGTCACAATCTTTTTTTCTTACAAAACGTACAGTCTCTGCTTTTATATATTATGGCATTTAGCATTACTGAGAAAAAAATGGAAAGTTCCACTTTCAGGCCACTTCTTTTGTTGCAGAACTGGCATGTTTAATGGCTGCAAAAGAAGGCGGGTGGTGGGATTAGAGTACTACCCTGGTTTCTTCAAAACTCAGTGCCTGCCTGGTAAAAGGAAGAGACACAGAATTCTGATTAGTTGAGACATTAGACCATACAGAATATATCCATTTTCTCTCCATAGTCAAAATAAGTAAAAATTATGTATTTGAAGCTATAATATTTAACATTACTATGTCACAAGTATTAAAATAGACTTTCCTATTTCACCATTTAAAGGGCAAAGTCATACTGCCTGGTGTATCTTAGAATTCTGTATCTCATATATATAAAAATATAACTTGTATTAATATATATATGAATTTTATGCAGTAATTCAAAAAATAGTTTAATTTCTCTGATAAGGCAATTGGAATTTGCACTAAAATAAGTATATTAATAATTTGACTTTAAATAATGTGCTAGCCTTTCAACACACACACTGGAGGAGGGAGGGAGGGGGAGGGAGGCATGCAGCATTTTTAGCAAAGATTACCCTGTACAATTTGCCTTTTGAATTTAAATATAATGAAAATGTATCATGTCAATAAACTTCATCATTTTTAGTTGCTGTATTATTTAGAATATAGTTTGATTGCATGCCAGAGAAAACCCAAATGACTATGTAGTAGTTCAAACAAGTTTCTTTTGCTTTTCCTTGTTAGTCCAGGCTGATGGGCCTCTTTCCTGCAAAGTCAGTGGAGATAGTTTGCACACCATGGTGTCAAAACCCAAGGTCTTTTTATCTTGTTCTACTGTCTCCAGGCTATCATCCTCTTCCACATGTCCTGAGCAGTTCACAACCATGTCGGTATTCTATCCAGTGGAAAGGGGAAATGGAGAAATGGCAGAACCTACATATTCCCTTTAAAGGCGCAATGCAGAAGTTGCACTCTTCACTTTGCCAGAATTTAGCCATGTGTCCACAAGAAAGACTGGAAAGTTTAGCATTTATTCGGGATGGCCGGGTGCCTGGCTAAACAATTGGTTATTGTACAACAAAGGGGAAATGATTATTGGGTGAGCAATTAACAATCACTGTCAAACCAGTATTCCATTAAAACTATATACTGATCCATTTTTTGCTGTTATTCACAATTGATGGATGAACATCCCATATTTCCATATTTGTTCCCTTGTAGCAATAACTTCTTAATGAAAGCCAAGATTTCCCAATGTTTATCAGGTGCCACATAGTATATTCATTATGTTGCATGCATTTTCTCAGCTGAATACAATGGTATTAGGCAGTTACTCTTCTTTATCCTTATTCAGGGACATGACTGAGGAAATTTAGACTTAGAAGGGGTTAAGTGAGAAGGTGTTCAATAACCTGTTCATGTACACAGGGCTAGTAAATAGTTGGTTGACATGAGACTCAGATCCAGGACTGTCTGACTTCCAAGTCCATGACCTTAACTCCTACTGTCTAGTCAATTTTTCTAATAAATTGCTAGAAGAAAAATTTCTGCCATAAAGTTATGCCTATTTCTAAGACTATGGATTCATACTGTAAAACCACACTCTGACAAGCAGGTGACAGTTGATGCTGCTGTCAGTGGTGTGTGGAGGGTACCTATGCCAAAACTCTTTACAACATTAGATACTCAACCGTCCAAAAGAACAGAAAACCCAGTCCTGTTTTAGTTTGTGTTTGTTTGATTAATGTTGTCGTCAAACATGCATTTTTATTTATTATTTATTATTATTGTTGTTTGCATTTCTCTTATGAATTGCCTTTTGTACAAATTGTGTGCCTTTTATTGCATTGAGGTGTTGCTCTTTTACTTACAGAGTATTAGAACTCTTTGTTTTAAAGATACATATTTCAGATTTCCCTCCACCATTTCCTTGGATTTTTGTAGGTTTTGTCAGATTTAAGGGGAAGTGTACTGTTTATGCTTATTGTTTTTTGTCACATATAACTTTAAAAAATAATTTTGGGATTTGTCACTCTGAAAGTGGATAGACTTTAAAAGTGAAAGATACCCTAAATGTCATGATCATTAACTCTTGCCTGAGAGTATCACCCTAATTGTAATAATGATAACCCCTCCCCTAAAATGTACAAGACAGAAGTGAAATATATTTTTCTGAAGGCTTTTATTTGCATAAATTGTTTATATATTTTATTCAACAATTTTTAGCTATTCTGAGATCCAAATGCTTTAGAAAGTTATATTGTTTCTTTGTCTTCTAAAACAGAGGATGTACACCTGGTTTTAGGGCCAAGAAAATAAGCATTGACCTAAAACAAGTATAGCTGTGACCCTAATGAGAACAATATTCTCCTTTCTAGTCTCTTCTAGTGTTGTTACCCCTTCCCCTTTTCTTTAGGTACTGTGGGCATGGAATAATCATAGCTATATCACTTTTGAATTCTGGTTGCTTAAGAAAATGGGGACACCTAGAAGGTTGACAGTGTTGGGTAAGATTGATCTCATAAGCAAATTAGAATTCTAGCAGACCATTTTCAACAAAAATAGCAGTTCTCTTTTTAAAAATATTTATGAGAGAGATAGGAAATGGTAGCATTTTAAAGAAAATGTGAACTACGGGAGAGAGTAGAGATTTTGTTTATTATGCATTGTAGTGAAGGCTTAGTATAGAAATTGTTTTATTAAAACCATTGCTATTGTACATTTTAAATGAATCTTCTAGGATTACACACCATTGATCTCAAAATAAAGATCTCTTTGTCTTAAAGGATCACTTGAGAGTCTTTGTGATAATTAAATTGGCCTTATGAGTAAAGGATATAAAAGGCTTTGGCAACCTATAAAAGGCTTTGGCAACCTATAAGGTTTGTATAACCTTATACACCTAACAATTTAAGAAAATAATTTTCAGCCAGGCGTGGTGGCTCATCCCTGTAATCCCAGAACTTTGGGAGGCCAAGGCAAGAGAATCGCTTGAGTTCAAGACCATCCTGGGCAACACAGTGAGACCCCATCTCTACAAAAAGTTAAAAAATTAGCCAGGTGTGGTGGCATGTACCTATAGACCTAGCTACTCAAGAGGCTGAGGCAGAAAGATTGATTGAGCCCAGGAGTTTGAGGTTATGGTGAGCTATGATTGGGCCTCTGACTCCAGCCTGAGTGACCAAGGGAAACCCTGTCTCTAAAAAATAAATAAGTAAATAAATAAAATAATTTTCAATGAAATACAAAAGACCAGATCCTTTAGATGCCCAGGCAAATTTCAAAAAGGAAGTTTGGCTTGGCATCTTTCACCCTCCTTAATGTATTCCTGTCCCACCCTCCTAGATATTTGGAAGGCCAGCATCTCTCTTTCTGCACCTTGTCTGGAGCCTCCTTTTGCCAGGTGTTTTTAGGCTGCCTAATTAGTCAGCCATTCTGTCTCTTTTCCCAATCAGATTTCCATTCCTCAGCTTGACTATGCAGTTACGTATTTCTTCACTGATGATCAAATCAACGTAATTCGTGTTGGACTTCGAATGTCCAACATTATAAGAACATATAGACATTTTAAAAGAGGAGCATATTAACATCAATGATTCTGTAATTGATATAAGTATAGAGCAGAATTTTTTAAAAAAATTTGTTGTGATAAAAACACATAACATGCAATCTCCTTCTTAAAGTTTTAAGTGTACGATACAGTATTGTTAACTATATGCATATTGTAAAGAACATCTCTAGAACTTTTTCGTCTTGCATAACTGAAACTCTGTACTCATTGAACAACAGCTTCCATTTCTCCCTACCCCCAGCCCTAGAAACTACCGTTCTATTCTCTGCTTCCAAGAGTTTGCCAACTTAACATACCTGAGCGTTGTTCATAATAGCCAAGATATTTTAATCTATCTTTCCTTCCATTGGCAATTTGTCTTACTATCTAGATTGGAAGTGGGTTTATTTAATAATAAACATTGCCTGTATGAAGAGAGAGACCAGCCTGGTTAATATTTTCATTATTAATGACAACCATTTCTTGAGACATCCCTGGTAGCAGACACTTTGTATTTGTGTTCTCATGTAATCTTTATAAAGCTATGAGAGACATTATTGTTGTTTTTCTTATTATTATTCATCTTTAACTTCCTTAAACTCACAAATGGAAGGTGGCAGAGTTAAAATCTGGACCCACCTCTGCTGATTCCAAAGTCTTTTCTTTTAATCCCTATACCCTTCATTAATAATGGGCTTTCCTCATAATAGTGGTAGGAATTAGGGCTTGAAATAAGGTTGACACAACATTATTTTAACATACACATCTCTAAGAACTAATCTCTATGGGGAAAAAAGTGTAACATCCTTTCTTTGAAGCCAGAATCTTGAGTTTTTTTACATTGATACCTTTGGTTCCAGGCTTACTGCTGCCATGATACTTTCAGTGGTCTGGGCATTTGTTCTTGTTCTTCTGCCTTTCCTTATGTGTTCCTCTTTCCCCACAGCCCTGATATTCAGTGCTGCCTGGTTGGTTAGTCTGTCCTCTCTGTCACTATCCATCTTAATGCTCATGTTTCGCCACAATCCTTCCCTGTAGCCAGCTGGAAGGTCTTCTTCACTTTCCCTTCTAATAGGGAAACCTGAGTTATCGTCCTTCTGACTATCTCATGGCATTTCTCTACCCAGAGCAACACACAGCAGCTTTCTCTGCTCCTTCCCTGGCAACATACAATGAATATGTTTGCTGGTACATGGGAAAAGAGAGTAATGATCAAGAAACAGTGGTTTTGGTGGCCAGAAATGCAAAGGAATATCATAGTATATAAGGCAAAGTTATCCATTCATTATTTCATTACTCATTCAATCATTCAACTAGAGTTTTTAAGCACTTGTTATTTTCCTTTAAACTTTGTGGTAGCATAATGGATCCATTGGCTAATCTAGTCTGAATTGAAAAAAAGAAAAAAGATTTTTTTTCTAGTGAAGGAGGAAAGTAGCAGCCTATTGAATATAGTATATATCACTTTGGTGATACGTTTAAATGCTACAGTAGCAGAAAATGATGGCTAAAAATGGATATAGAGAAGTCTGACCATTCTTGGTGCCAAAACAGCATGATGAACTGCATAAGCACTTAGAGACATGCAAGAATATGAATGTCTGATAGGTCTCACCCTAGTCACTGAATGCCCTTCAGAGGAGATCTCTTTTAACCATGGAAGAATTTGATGGATTTTCTCTTGTTCTTTGCATGGTGGTTGGTTTAAAAGAATTCAAAAAGAACAAGACATAGATGTTTCTCCAATCCAAAAGTGGTGTTGATGCACACGTGTCAGAAGGTGGCTCTGCTGTTAAAGTAACTTCTGAGAAATATTTTTACCTGCTGTTTTGGGTAGCTATGATATAAATATAATAGATATTGTCTCGGGTATATTCAAATTGTATTTTCTAGAGCATGAGAAGCTGTAATTTGCTGTCAACCCTTACTGTTTTTTTTTAAATAGTATTTTTCTTGCTTGTCAGAATACTGCCAAATTCATTTATATTACTACACTTCCTTTAGATAGATGAGGGGATTATACTGAATGTGTTTCTTTTGAGGAAACTGAGAAGTCTGCTCAAGAAGTGCTGCTGAATGCTTTTTTTGCTAATCTATACATCAGAACAAGGTGAATGCTACTCTACAAATAAGTACATTTTGCTACAAAGACAAGTATTTCATGTACTTACTTATAATCTACCGAAAACTTCAGAGGAGCTCTTAGTAAGTGGTTAAGGTTAATTAAAAACTAATGCAGAGTATATACTTAAGAAGTAAAAGAGGGCATGGAATAAAATTGCTAATGGTGGCTGTGCAATGAGGCATTCGTATGAGGTGACACTACAGAAAGAACTCAGCAAGTCCAGTATAACAATTCTGTTTATTCATTCATTACCATAAAACCTCAGATTATTACAGTAATTAAAATTATCCTAGATAAGAATTTGTCATCACTGCTTTCTTCTCCCTTTCTCAGCTTGTGTCAACATTCAAGTCCCAGAATAGTTCAAATCTCTTAGCTTCAAAAGTCCTTCAGTACTAGTGGCTTTCATTGGACTGAAACTATAGTGATGTGAACATATCTCTGTATTCTTCCTTTTTTTTTTTGCAGTCTGCTAGGCATTGAAGTTCATGTCTTAGTTCAAATCGATTATATTTATTTTCAGTTATGACTCACAAATGTCTCTACCTGCTAATACTTGAAGATACATATGATTTCCAGATCACTCAAGTACATTATGTGCATCTTGCTTCATTATATTCATAATATTTTACATGTAACACTCTGCATATATGGAAGACAAATTCTGCTGACTGTACAAGTTCACATTTTGTTCAAGTTATCAGAATGTTTGTTTTATTTTTGCAGTTACTGAAAGCTCAGGTTTCATTTAAACAGAATTATAATTTGGGGATTTTATCTAGTGTCTTTCAGACTCTCTCTCTTCTGAGAAAGCTTGGATCCTGGAGCTCTTGGGAGTTAGAGCTGAGCATAGAGAGGGTTTGGACTTCGGACAAAGGAATATTCATGCCCTAGACCTGGGGAAAGGGCCAGATGTGAATGGAAGGTTCTATAGCTCTGTACAGGTCAGGCCAAGGCTGTGGAGCATCTTTTATCTGGAGCTTGACAGATCATCTGAGAGGGTAGTACATGGCGTACATGCACTGAGAGTGCCTTTTATGGACTATTAGAGACCAAGTGTGGGGCCTGGGACAGGAGAGAGTTCTGAAAGTACAGGCAAACTCTGGAAATACCATGTGTCATTCAGAAATTAGATCTTTAATAGCAATGAACACTGCGTTCTCAGTGGTTAAATGTTGGGGCCTGCATTGCTATTGGAATAGACCAAGATCCATTTTCCAAAAAGAATTCTTGCCCAGCCAATAGAGTCTCTCATGACAGGAGTCTGAGCAGAGGTGAAATGGTCGTTTACTGAGGCAGAACAAGACACATGAATAGGTATTGCAACCCGAGAGACAGGTGTCAGGAGCACGTATTTGCTTTTCAGAGTGAAGAGGTCAAGTTTGGGAGCTGGAAGGGAGAAGAAATATGACCAGGGATGTGGCAAATAGAAAGGGTGAACTGAAACTAAATGCCAAGGACATGGGGTCATAGATGTGAACAAGGGTCACAGCCCTGGCAACTCAAGAAACCAGAACCACTCAGCAGAAGCCACTCGCTCTTCATGACAATGCAAACTTCACCTTGTCATGAATGCCTTTCTGCCTATCCCAAGGGGGTCACTCCCTCTTCTGTGAAATCTCATTGTTTTGATGTGCCTCTCTTGTTTATTGGACCGGATCTCATTGATTGTTTGGATGCCATTATATAGTAATCGTTTATATATTTCCTTTCCCTGTCTACTTTGTGGAGTCCTCAGTGCCAGAGACTAGCTCACCACGTGACATATGAATGATGCCAAATTGACAAAGAGATCTTGAGAGTCTCCCTATCTGTTAGTAGGGAGAACCAAAAGCCTTGATTTATTGGTTCATTCTGAGATATAGATAAGGGTGAGTCACATTGCCCCAATCCAATGAGAAGCCTCTCCCTGCCAGGTTTTAAATCTTTACACTGGTAGGAGAAAGGCATAAGAATAGAAAGACTTAGCTGGGGCCAGAAGATGTATTTATGTATTGCTTAACAGTCACTGTGACCAGTGTTTGGGGTGCAAAATGAAGACAATGAAATCCCTACCTTCAAAGTCTACTAGTAAGTATAATGACCACTATTTCTTGTATATCAGTGGTCCCCAACCTTTTTGGCACCCGGGGCCAGTTCCATGGGAGACAATTTTTCCATGGATTGGGGGATGTGGAGCTCAGGCGGTGATGTGAACAATGGGGAGCAGCTGTAAATACAGACTAAGCTTTGCTTGCCCGCTGCTCACCTCCTGCTGTGTGGCTGGTTCTTAAGTTTCATGGAAGACAGATTTTCCATGGATTGGGAGAGGGGTGCACGGTAGAGCTCTATGGCCCAGGGGTTGGGGACCACAGTGTACATGACCTGTGTGCCAATCATTGCTAAGTGTTTTCCATTTATCATGTAATTTAACTGTAACAACAACCATATAAGATTTGTTATTTCTATTTTGCAAATGAAATGAGGCATAGAGAGAACATATGACTTGCCCAGGGCCAGGCACGGTGGCTCACGCCTGTAATCCTAGCATGCTGGGAGGCCGAGGTGGGAGGATCACTTGAACTCGGAAGTTTGAGACTTGCCAATATCGTGTAGCTGGTAAGTAGGAGAGTTTGGATTAAAGTGTCTGAGCTCAAAGAAAAGGAAGGATTTCAGTAGCATTTGTCACTATGTACATACTCCATTCTCTATTTCTGATATTTATCACCACTTATCCTTATATTATATTCTGAGTCACTGTTTCTCGAGAATGAAAGTAGTAACAAAGAATAATGTTATAAAAAGTCCCTTCCATAATTCAGGCAAAAACATTATTCATGCCAGTAATCTCATTTTTGTATTCACAGCCTACTCAAAGTGAGAAAACAAAACTAAAAGTAGGGATGAGACAATGTTATGTAAAGTTCAGAAGCAATGTAATAAAAGCTAAATTTAGTTAAACATTATTGCAGAAAAGATATATTTTGTTTAAATGGTTAGTAGCTGGGGAAACAGAACAATGAGACCTTAAATTCATTTCTGTATGTTTATTTCAGGATATAAAATATAGATCACTGTTTAAAGAAATTATTCAATGAATATTATGGAATTACACAGATACTAAAAGTATCTTTAGTAGTTACAATATTCTAAAATTTGATGAAGGAAATATTGTACAAGTCAAATGAAAATCTATTTATAATTAATCTTTTGATATTTTATTATAGGTGAATGTTTTTAGAAAATATCAATTACTTGGCCTTTGATGCTATTTACTGAAATGATTTTCCTAGGAGTTATTCCATAAATGCATTTCAGAGCATAAAAGAACATAAAAGATCCTTTTGTTCCAGTAATTTGTTATCCTGAATTTTTTAAAGTTTTATTTTGTTTTAAATTGATGCATAATAATTGTCCGTATTTATAGGGTACAGTGTTACGTTTCAATATGTATATACATTGTATAATGATCAAATCAGGGTAATTAGCATGCACATCACCTCAAATACCTGTCATTTCGTTGTGATGAGAACATTCAAATCCTTTTTTCTCATTATTTTGAAGTATATAATGCATTATTGTTGACTGTAGTCCTCCTACTGTGCAATAGAACACCAGAATTTATCCATCTTATCTAACTGTAACTTTGTACCCTTTGACCATCCTCTCCCCAGACCTCTGCCCCCTGCACTCTCCCCAGCCTCTGGTAACTACTATTCTACTCTCCACTTCTGTGAGGGGAACTTTTTTAGATTCCACCTACTGGTGAAATCATGTGGCATTTGTCCTTCTGTGCTTGGCTTATTTTGTTTAACATAATGGCCTCTGTGTTCACCCATGTTGTCGCAACTAACAAGATTTCATTCTTTTTCCATGGTTGAATGGTGTTCCGTTATGTATGTAGGCTATATTTTTATTCATTTATCAATTAATAGACACTTAGGTTGATTCCATATCTTGACTATTGTGATTAATGCTGTAATAAATATGGGAGTGTAGATACCTAATCAACATAATGATTCCATTTTCTTTGGATAGATCTCCAGTAGCGGGATTGTTGGATCATATTTTTTAATTTTTTGAGGAATGGCCATACTGTCCGCCATAATGTCTGTACTAATTTACATTCCCACCAACAGTGTATATATGAGCTCCCCTTTCTCCACATCCTCACCAACATTTGTTATTTTTTGTCTTTTTGGTAATAGCCATTCTATTAGGTCATTAAACATGAAATGTCCAATTTTGAGTCAAAAGTTTAATTTATTGTATCTCAAACAAGAAGCAGTACAATTAATCAAAAGTGTGAACCTAAACTGTCGACACAGTTTTGCCATCTTAACAGTAGCTTGTTTATGCCAGCAGCAAAGAAGCCTGGAGAGCGAATGGTGATGAAATCACAAAATGTGTTTTACATTGCTTGTTGAGAATTGAGTATTTTTCCTTGCAAGAAGTGGTCCAAAGTG